>CM030364.1:288776347-288893619 GCA_017893485.1 Hemerocallis citrina | reverse complement strand
TACCTTATTGTCTTGGATTGGATTGGATTGGACAAATTATCTTTATTCTATTTGTATTCTACCTCCAAAGAATTGTTTGGTGAGGCAGTTATTATATGTGCATTTCACTGGCATCACTGATGTAAGTTTTTTGGTTGGATTTTTTTGTTGATAAAAGGATGACCTCTGTCATCGTTTCATTAATGAGAATTAAAGAAACATAGTAGATCAAAGTACATAATCAAAATAGGGTCCATGCGAACCCTAAACAGCCATCACCGACTAGCAACCAACTAATTGCGATAAAGCATGTTCAAAAGTACATCATAAAAGTCAAAATACATCAAGATAATCAACTGAAGCCGCAATGTTGATGCGCCTTCCTTTCCTTGTGTTGGCTCTCTACTCCTCGGATATCCTTAGCTTCTTCATGGCCCCCACATGACCTGCCCAATCATGGATTAAAAGGAAAATTTTATGCATATAAGTGGTAAATCTGTAGCTGATATTTCTAAAACATGAGTCGTTTCGGTCTAGCCATAGACTCCACAGAATTGCCGCTATTGCTAAATCCCATGCCCGTTTATCCTCTGCTCTAATGTACTCGTCTCTCCAAGTACCCCATACCTTTGAAGTGGAGGTAGGGCACCGTGTGCACCCGAATCCCCTACAAACTATCTCCCAAGTAAGGACAGCCTTAGGGCATGTGAAAAATAAATGTGCAGTGTCCTCGTCCGCTTGTAAGCATTGCTCGCATCTGACGTCGATCTGCATATTTCTGTTCCTAAGATTTATTTTTGTTAGAATAGCATCGTTATGAACGAGCCAACTGAACACTTTAACTTTTAACGGTGCTTGAGTAGCCCAAATTCTGTTCTCCCCGCTGCACCTGATCCCCCCGTCATTGATCCAATTATACATTGACGCCACTGAGAAGGTATGTGACCCTTCCAAGTTCCACCACCTCTCGTCTGGATCATTAGTCATTTGACCCCCTTCCGCTTGAATTAGCCTATTTAACTCTTCGAATTGGTTGATGCTCTTCTGTGTCAACCTCTCCGAAACCGTGAACGTGAGTTTACTTCTTTTCCATACATCTGCTACTAATGAGTTGGAATTGACCACTGCCGCCACGGTTTGCGAGAATAAGTTACTAAGAGTTCTGTTCCCGCACCATTTATCTCTCCAGAATCTAGTGCCTTTTCCGTTCCCCACTCTGCACCTTGTGTTTGTGTTGAAGATCTCTCCTTGCTTGGCGATCCCTTTCCATAGAAACGACACCCTCCCGCTCGAGCTTCGCCCACCGAATGGGTATTTTTTTCTTCTTCGAAAAAGATCAAACGAGTAGGACCACCACCCTCGTTTTCTGTTGTAGATCTTCCACCACCACTTACTTAGCAGGGCTCGGTTCATATCGTGGAGATTAAGAATTCCTAACCCTCTGAATTTTCTTTTCTTGCAAACTCTGCCCCACTTTACGAGGTGGAAACCTTTGTTTCCTTCATCGGTTTCATTCCATAAGAAGCGTCTTCTCATCTTATCTATCTCATGAATTACCCACTTCGGTACTTCGTAGATAGACATTAGATACAAAGGAATAGCATTCAGAACCAAATTGAGTAAAGTGATCCTTCCGCCTAATGATAGGAATCTACTCTTCCATCTTGCCAATTTCTTAGCAATCTTTTCAATCAATGGTGTTCAATCCTCTCTTAAGAGTGGACCCGGCCTAATGGGCGTTCCCAGATATTTGATTGGGAATTCAGCAGTCCTGCATCCTAAAATGTTGGTTATCGTGGTAGTCGGAATTGATAACTGTTCGCTAATTGGGATCACGCAACTCTTCTGTAGGTTAACCTTCAACCCAGACCATCCTTGGAAGCACAACAATGCCGCTTTAATAGCTACGACTTCCTCAACTTTAGCCCTTCCAAATAAGAGTGTATCATCGGCGTATTGGAGTATAGTCATGGCATGCTCTATTTCTTTTATCTCTATTCCTTTGATGCGATTGTTGTCTTGTACACTCTTAATCATTTCAGCAAGACCGTCTCTTACGATAACGAATAGTAGTGACGATAACGGATCCCCCTGCCTTAGACCTCTTTTGCACTGGATTTTCTTTCCCTGCCACCCATTTACCTGTATGAACGATTTTCCGCCTTGAACGCATCTCCTTATCCACGATTTTCATTTTTCTCCAAACCCTTTTAATCGAAGTACCTCCTCCAAACATTCCCAGTGCACTGAGTCGTAAGCTTTTTGGAAGTCCAGATTCAAAAGGAAACTGTCTACCTTTCCTTTTTTTCCTCTAAACACGATTTCGTGTGCGGCCGCTATGCTGTCCATGATGTCCCTTCCACGAATGAATCCACTCTGCGACTGTGCGACCACGCCTTGTAGATTCTGTGCCAGTCTTTGTGCTAACACTTTCGTGATAATTTTGAAGGATCCGTTAAGTAAGCTGATCGGTCTGAAGTCCTCTGCCGTTCGAACTTCTTGCTTCTTGGGGATTAGAATGATTGAGGCGTAATTTAGCCTTTCCAGATTAGCGGATCCGTCGTGAAGCTCCATGAAAATATTCATCAAATCCTCCTTTATAATCTGCCAATAGATCTTGTAAAAGAATATAGGCAATCCGTTTGGCCCCGGTGCCTTGTCCTGACCTAGGCTCTTGATTGCCTCGTGCACTTTTTCTTCCGTAAATCTATTTTCAATTCCATCGCTCCCATCTTAGAATCACTCCACATGTCTGGCATCAGACCACATCTCTCGTTGCTTCTGCTTCCCAACAGATCGTGATATTTGGCGTCTAAATGCTTCAAATTAGCTCTTCATCTTCAGTCCAGCTTCCCTCAATAAGAAGCCCACCTATGTGGTTCTGTCTTCTTCCGTTAGCCACTTTGTGAAAGAACTTTGTGTTGGCGTCCCCTTCCTTAAGCCATTGAATTCGCGACCGTTGTTTCCAATGCATTTCCTCCCTTGTTTGTATGTTTTGAATCTCTAACCTCCCGTTTGCCAATTCCTCCTTCTCTGGTCCTGTCAGGTCTCTGTCCTCCTGCAGAGTTTCTAGCTCGAAGATCCTGTTGCCAAGCGTCTCTCTTATTAGGCTTGCATTGTGAAATTTTAGCTTTGCCCGACCTTTCAACTCCCTTCGTAGGCGTCTTGTCTTCTCTACCCATACTCCAACCGCTGAGTTCTGAGTGGTTGTACATATCCATGAGTCCCGAATCACCTGCCGCGTCTCTTTTAATGTAGTCCATGATTTCTCAAATCTAAACGGATGGAATTTGTTCCTGTATTCCTGCTCGCAGTCTATTACCAGGGGTAGATGATCCGATGTATATCGAGCTATGGTTCTGACTTTGGCTCGCGGGAACATATCCTCCCATTCGTTGGACACTAGGACTCTATCTAGCTTTGCTAGAGTAGGGTTGATTTGCATATTAGACCATGTGAATTTTCTATTAGTCATGTCTAACTCCAGCAATTCTAAATCGTCAATGATTCTATTGAAGCTCTCTTGCTCAGCGTGTATGTGGCCTCTACCTCTATGTTCATCTTGGAATCTCGTGATATTGAAGTCTCCTCCTACCACCCATGGCCTATCCCATCTGTTCCTGATGTTTACAAGCTCCTTCCCGAACTCTTTACGCAATATCGAGTCGTATGGGCCGTATACCGTTGTAACAACATGTTCCCAATCGTCGCTTCTCCTTCTTAATTTAATCGACACCGAAAAGTTGCCAACGAACTCATCTAGCATCTCAAAGATCCTTGTATCTACTCCTACTGCTATGCCTCCCGAATATCTCACTGCTGCTTTGAATCTCCAATCGAAATGTTTCGCCCATCTAAGCGTGTTGAATTCCTCCAAGGAATGGTTTTCAATTCTTGTTTCTTGGAGTCCGCAAACGGAAGGCCAAATTTTATTAATAGAAAAATAAATCATTCTCATTTTACTTTTTTGCCTCATCCCCCTAACATTCCAAAATATGTACACCATTAAACGCAACGTTTCTAGACCCCTACCCACTACTGTCCCCGATTACCCGACTCTCTTAAGCCACAGTTCCCCTCGATTCACCTCTAATAATTGCTACATTTTTAAATTGTTCAACCCTGGTGGAGCCCATGGCTAGACCGTAAAGACTGGCAAAATAAATAAGCGACTCATTATTTAATGAATTGAGAATTTAATAGTTGGGGTTTAGAGTACCTCCTGCGATGTGCTCCTCATCAGCCTCTTTGGGCCTTTTCTTGATAAATCCCTCTTGACTGATAATCTGCACTTCCCCCTTGTTCATCTGCCGCTTTCCTCTTCCTTGGTATTCAGTGAATTTCTTACTATTGCTACTGCCAACACTACCCTTCATCTCCTTGTCTCCCAGCTCTGTTTCGGTCTCGGAAATAATGAAGCCATCCCGAATGCCGTCCAAAGCCCTTATAATCGCACCGTGGTCGTCAAGATCAAGTGAGTGCTGTGTCGCGACCTGTAGGATAGGCTGCTCGACCACCGTGATTGGACTGACGTGAATCCCGTCTCCCTTTTCCGTTGACGACTTTTGGGCTTGAACCTGAATTTGAACTCCATAGGCTCTCTTTTTAACAAGAGATATCATAGCTAGTCTAATAGACTCTTCTACCTCCTCTTTTGTGAAATGGTTCCACTCCTCAATACCAATTCTCAACTCTCTACTGGCCTCGAGACCCTCGCTGCTGCCGCAGTTCCTTTTCAGAATCCCACTTTTTGTACCTAATCTTGTACTTGATGTGACGTTACGCAAATCACCTCTTTCTTCGTTGGCGAGTGACAACAATTTGAGCCCTGTGACCCTACCTTTTGGTTCATAGCTAGGAGACCCTGCTTCTTGAGCTTCGTGCCCCAAATGACAGCTCATGTCCCCTTTCTCTTCTATCATCTGTCTCTCTCTACGGCGCCAAACAGCTTTATTTTGAACCTTCGCCACGTCAGCTCCTTTCTCTGATCGCTCGATCTCATCTGCAACTGATGGACGTTGTTGATTGACCATCATTTGAGCTGTTGCTTGTTTGAAACTTTGATGAACGGCCCTGATGAAATTCGTCTTGATCGAGCGGACGCTGCCTGTCTTCAACTTCTGGTTCGGAATCCCTGCCGTCGAATTCGTGCTCTGGTTCCACCGGCGCCACGCCGCCGAAGGTGACGCTCTTTCTTGTCTCGACAATGACCCACACCTCATACACTTCATCTTCGAACTCCACCACGATTTTCGATGGGATATCCGACTTATTAGCCACCGCGATTCGCAACCTAGCAAACTTTCGACAGTTGTGCATTAACGTCCCTTTATCAACCTCAACGACCATTCCGAAGTTGCGAACCACATTCATGAACCCTGACTTCACCCAGCAGTGGAACGGGAGGTTGTACAGGCGTATCCAAACAGTAGGTAGAGAGTCCGTTTTGAGCACTCCGACTTGTCGCGACCATGACATGAGAGTGATGTAAAATTCCATCCCCTTTGCATCCCTGCCTTCCAACCCATTCATAAGTAGGGCGTCTGCCATAACTCCGCCGTCGTTGCAGTGCGCAAAGAAGTTGCCGCCCGTGGATTCTTGCACCGTCCAAGTCGACGTCGAAGATACAGCAGCAAGGAGCAAATCTTTGACGTCCTTACTCTGTGGATTCCCGTTTCGTGCTTTAACTATCATGCCGTTTTTGTAACGGCTCTCCATCTCCGCTATGAACGGCGTCGGGGTGATTATCGCCCTGATCATGCTTCTCTCACCTGCTACGCTCTCCTGAGTTCGACTGGCGTCGGAGTTGATCGGTGCTTCAAGTTGTCGAGAGATTGCTCTGGAGCCGGATGCCGATGTCGTCGCCTTGTTTTTGGGGCACGCCGTCGATATGTGACCGTACGTTTTACACACATAGCAAAACCAGTCATACTTACAGCTATTGATTGAGTGGCCTGGCCTTGCGCACTTGTGGCAACTTTTCCGAGGCTCTGTCTTACGCTCGCCGGAGTTACTCTTGCTGGCCTCTTTCTTGTGCGATTTCCTCCGCTTGACGAGCAACCATTCTCCTTCTTCATCCTCGCGTATCTTTGGGCTTTCGGTTTCTGGTAGGGGCTGACGACGAACTCTATGTTTGTCCTCGTCCCTAAGTTTGCCTCTAGTCACCTCCGCGTAGCTTCTCTTAGGGTGCTCCTCATGTCTAGCTCCAGGCTTGAGTGGCTCCAGTGAGGGACGTCTCGTTCTGTCGGTGTTCCGACCTCTGTAAGCTCGAGATTCATCAACATCGTCCCTCTCCTTACCTGGGCGACGACGTTCACTTCCCCCCGTCGCTCTATGCTGGTCCCTATGGCTTGGTGGAGACCTTGCTTCAACTCTAACCCTTGCTCTACTCCGCTCATGGAAGTCGACTCCGTCTCTCTTCCTTCCGTGGAGCTCCCTCTCCTCATCTCTAGCTCGCTTAGGCATGGTCGTCGACCTATGAGTGTTGCCCTTGTCAGCTTGGTGAGAGTGGTGGTGGGTTTGGTGAGAGTGGTGGTGGTTGGTCTGGGCTCTCATCTCTCCGGTTTATGGAGAGTAGTTCCTGTTGCTTATTAAAAGATGAGTTTTTTGGTTGTTGACATCAGCTTATAGGCTCTTTAATTATTTTACTTTATTTTATTTTATTTTATTTATGAGGTGTTTTTCACCCAAGACCTCCCAGTGTTTCACTTAGGTGTGGGGGAGCTGGGGAATTCATACCATTTGTGCTAAAGCTCAATTGGTTTGGAATTGTTTTTTGCATTTTGCCCTGAAGTTTGAGAATGTGATTGTTCTCTTCTACTTTGTGCTCATTATGTTTTCCATTTGCATTATCTTCTCTTTTGTACAATTTGTATCATTCTAGAATGTTTTTTTATTTTAATTCATTTTGTGCAGCTCGCAGGATTGTTTTAAGGCATCTTGGAGCTCTCATAAGTCAGTGCACGTGAAGTCCATTACGGCAAGCTCACAGTCTGAACCTTCTCAAGAGGGTTGGTTATATTGCTTGAAAAAAGGACAAACTCGAGCATCTGTACTACCTCATTTTGATTGGACTGGGTATGCTTTTACATTGCCGTTGCATGTATGCAGAACTACAAATTGAACTCTAATTATTTACTGGCTTTTAGTCAAACTGGTTACATGCTTTTACTGTAGCTTTTTAACTAGTAAGTTATTGCGAAGTTATGCTGGAAGAGTCTTATTCTATTATACTGTCATTGGACTTGGATGAATCTTATTCTACATATTATTACTTCACTACCAATGTGAATAAGTGGTTTTATGTGTCATTGCTTACTGATGAAAAGTGATCTGTTACCTTGTGCGTAGATGTGCTTAATGCTGACATGTTGTATATAGAGGTTTCAAAGTGGAGTCATTATTTGTTTTATTCTTCATATTAGAACCAATTGTTTGTTAGTTTTAAGTTTCGGCTGGATCTGTTCTGAAAGAATCCTATCTGGAACAGGGGTGCATATCTCTCTGATTCGATCGAAACCCTAGTAAACCGTTAAAATAATGTAAAAGAAGAACTTCAAGAGTTGTTGAGGATAGAAGATGAAGGAACTAGGGAAGCTAGACAAACCCTATATGTTGCTTCGTTTTTTCTTCTTTTTAGAGATAAAGTCCTTAAAGGAGCATCATGGAATTGGGAAGGGGAGACAAATATAATGTGGACTAAAATGGCTACGTACATAAGAGAAATTTCAAAGGAGGTACTTGAAGAATCTAAAGATAGAGGGTTGCTAAATAAAGAAACATGGTGGTGGCAAGAAGAACTCCAAAATATTGTGAGCGGAAAATGGTCAAACTTCAAAATATGGCAAAAGAATAGAAAAAAGAGGATTTGGAGAGATATAAGACCGTTAGAAAAGAAGTTAAGAAAGCGGTAAGAGATGCAAAAGAAAAAACTTATAATGATTTATACACAAAACTAGAAACAAAAGAAGGAGAAAATAACATTTAGAGGCTTGCTAAACAAAGGGATAGAAAAACAAAGGATCTGGAGACAATTAGGTGTATTAAGAGGGAGGATTCAAGAGTCTTAGTAAAATATGAGGAAATTAAGGAAAAATGACGAAATTACTTTTAGAAGTTATTAAATGAAAAGGTTGTGGGCAATTTAAATATGGAGGACTCGAAGGAGAGTCGCGAGCATATGTTTTTCCATAGAATTAGGACCTCGGAGGTTCGAAATGCTCTAGGAAGGATGAAAATAGGAAAATCTTTAGGACTGGATGATATACCCACTGAAGTTTGGAAGTGTCTTGGGGATGTAGGAGTGGGTTGGCTAACAAAATTATTTAATGAAAATTTGAGAACTAAGAAGTTGCCTGATGAATGGAGAAAGAGTATTTTAGTACCTATATATAAAAATAAAGGAGATATACAAAGTTGCTCAAACTACTGAGGAATTAAATTAATGAGTCATACGATGAAAATTTGGGAGAGTGATCGAACATAGACTGAGACCAGAAACTACAGTGTCTGAGAATCAGTTTGGGTTTATGCCTGGGAGGTCAACAATTGAAACAATTTATATATTGAGGAGACTTATGAAAAAATATAGGGAGAATAAGAAAGATCTACATATGGTTTTTATAGATCTAGAAAAGCATATGATAATGTTCCTAGAGACATAGTATGGTGAGTGTTAAATAAAAAAAGAGTAACTATTCGGTATATTGAGGTAATTAAGGATATGTATGAAGGGGCAACGACCACAATTAGAACAACCACATGAGAGACAAGCGATTTTCCTATTACAGTAGGTTTACACCAAGGTTCGGCTTTAAGCCCCTGCCTCTTTACTTTGGTTATGGATGAATTGACGTGAGGAATACAAGATGAGGTGCCTTGGTGTATGCTTTTTTGCCGATGACATCGTCTGAGTGGATGAGACTAGAATAGGAGTCAATGTTAAATTAGAATTGTGGAGAGAAACTTTGGAAGCTAGAGGCTTTAGGATAAGCAGAACTAAAATAGAGTATATGGAGTGTAAATATTCGCAACGCAACTGAGGAAGTAGTGAAGTTTGATGGCCAAGAGATACCTAAGAGAGACTATTTCCGATATTTAGGCCCGATTATACAAAGAGATGGAGAGATTTGTGAAGATGTTATACATAGGATCCAAGTAGGGTGGCTGAAGTGGAGAAGTGCCAGTGGCTTTTTGTGTAACAAACGTATACCTTTGAAGTTGAAGGAAAAATTTTATAGGACGACTGTTAGACTAGCAATGATGTATGGAGCAGAGTGTTGGGCAACAAAGAAACAACATGTCCAAAAAATGAGTGTAGCAGAGATGAGGATGCTAAGATGGATGTGTGGTAAAACAAGGAAGGATAGAACGAGCATATACGAGACATGCTAAAGTAGCTCCAATCCAAGATAAGTTAAGAGAGAATCGTCTCAGATGGTTTGGACATGTCACACGTAGACTAGTAGTGCCTCCGTTAGAAACAGTGATTTGATAAGTATTGAGGATAGAGTTAGGAGGTAGAGGAAGACCTAAACTAACTTGGGTGGAAACGGTGAAAAAGATATGTTAGCTTGTGACCTTACAGAAGATATTGCGCTAAACCAAGCAGAATGGAAAATCAGGATTCATGTAGCCGACCCCAACTAGTTCGGAAAAAGGCTTTGTTGTTGTTGTTGTTGTTGTGGTTGTTGTTTTCTGGATTGAAGCGGCTCTTGAAGCGTCTTTCTGTTGAAGTGTCTTTTCATTCATTCTTTCTTTCTATCGAAGTATCTCTTTATTTATTCTGCTTTTCTTCTCGAAGCATCTTTGCATCTCCTGAAGCGTTTGCTTCAGGGTAGGTGAACAATAAAAAAAATGCATTAGATGGGCCACATCTGGTTCTAATCCATCCAACTAACTGATAGATTCTGTAGTTGGCGGATCAGATATGAACTGTAACCAACCCTATCCAAATGCCCATCCAAATGCCCGTTAACTGATTATCATTAAGAATTTAAATAAAAGTCGTTGTTTTACCCAGTGACGTTAAAACAATTGCTAAAATTTATACAAAATTCATTGTATTTTCACATTTGAACCCTTATATTTTTGAAAAACAATGATAACGAACTTGTATTCAATATAGATATTATATATATGACATTAAAATTATCCTTGACACCTAAAACTAGAACGAAATCTACCGAGATTACTAATGCTTTCCGAAACTTCCCAATCTTTGAGGGACCGAAGTGGAATGAGTTCTTAAACGTTGCTTGTGTTTTCTGATGATGTGATAAATTTTGCCAAGAAAACTTAATCATCTTATTAGTTTATTTCTTTGTCCTTTTTGTGAGCTCGTGCGTGCCAACTGTTAATTTCTTCAATTTCAATATTGAGAGGTTTACCCTGTGCTGCTGATAAATGACATTTTGATCTTGTTCATAGCAAGGTATAAGATATGCCAAGGTCTTGAAATTGGTGTAGAGCAAGTGAGAATCATATACCTCTATTTAAAGGCTGGTATCATGATATGCAATTCTGAAGTCTCTCCTCATTTGGCCAATGGAGGGCAGGTGGTTTAGGCCAAGGAAGAAATTAGGTAGTTTAAGCCTCATTGGTTTTTCAGAAAAGAGAAAATTAGCACATGCCTTGTTTGAGCTGAATTCTCAAGCATGTCACAAGTTTCATTGCATTCTGTACTTGGAATTTTTCTTTTGCCTTTACATTGGTGTTCTTTACAATTTCTGATATATTTCTTTTAATATCCATCTCAGACATTGAGATGCAGAATATTATTTGTTAATTAATACAATTTTATTACAAGTTTGAATCTTTTGATTATGGTCCTCAATGAGATAATGAAGTAGATGAAAGGCAAGATTTGTTGCCCATATGAAGTCATTCAAGTTTATGTCATGTCAATCTTAACACTTATAATCTGATTGTAGCTTCAAATTATGTAAGTTCTTCTAAAGCAACTCATTGCCACTTCTCGTAATCATATATAAACACAAGGATTTATTTATCTATGAGATGGCCATCATAAGTTGGAAGTACCTTATATTGTGGATGAATGAGGTAGAAGTGATTCAAATGGTTTGGGCATGCCCAACAAAGACCACCAATTGCGTTAATTAGGCTATGTTTGTTATTGCGTTTGGACAGCCCAAAGTCACCTTTGGGACTCTAAAAAGTGTTTAAACCCAAATTGTTGTTTGCTAAAACTCAATTAATAAAGATTTGAGGAAAACAACTTTTGCAGAACTGGGGTTCTTCTCTTTTCCCCACCACAGCTTAGAGGTTTTTGAGCTTTTTGGAGAAGTTCTTTTGCTTCAATAACATTTCTTTACTCAATTTTCTTCACAGTGCTTTTACTAAAGAACATTTTGCTCACCCCAATACCTAAATCTAATAGAGCTTTAGAGGCCTTGTGCTAAATCACAAAGTGTTCATCCACATATGTGGATACACTGGCTTTCTGTGTTTTTGATAAAGTTCATTTATAACAGAAGACACTGCATTTCTGTAGCTGTCCCAAAACGTTTGTGATAGCGCTTTTTTGTTGTAGTAGACTATATAGGCATATATTTCATCAAATTATCATAGTGTATCTGATAACTTTTCCGCGTAAGATTCATGTCTACTGAAGCTTTCAATTGTTTAGTTTGTTGCATAGGCAAATCTGTTGTTGGACTGTCTTAAATCTATATATCTAATTTTTGGAATTTATTTCTGGAGAGTTTACAGATTTATTATTTAATGCATTTGGTTTTTTGTCTTTGCAGCCCACTTAGACCATATCGAATATCAAAACAGCGGCTGATTCCTGAAGGGATAGAAAAACCTGATTGGGCCTTTGATGTAAGCTAATAAAATCATTCTTATTGTTCTATTCAATGGAGTATTTTACCGGAGATTAAGAAGAGATGATGCCCATCTCTTTTTTCCTTATTTTTGTATGCTCTGAGCACTGATCGTATGCATTTCTCAAATGCTATGTATTTTTATATTACTGATATCTTAGAAGAGACTGCTATGATTTGTTGCTCTCGGAATCAGTATATTCCTCAATCCTGATATTTGCTTATATGTAATATGTATGCTTGTCGAAGTATCCAAATTGTACTACGAGTACTTATGCAGTGCGTTTTTTTGCTTAAGGCCTTTATTTCTTGTTCTGCTTATGAACATTAATCTAACTTTTTGTTGAGTTTATTGCATTTGTTTTCTGGTACATATTCTCAGTACCTTAATTATTTTCTGATAATTTTAAGTGTTGAGATCTCAACATCCTCTTTTAAGACTAAATGAAGACCACTTTTTTTTTAATGTATAATGGGGCTTGTAGCCGTATGTACTCTTTATTTACTGCTTCCTTAGATACTTGTAGTTTTTTAGTGTTAACACTCCCTTGCGCACTGCTGCATTTAATTTTAAGTAAAACTGCTGCATTTTATTTCACTTAGCTTATGGAAGTCTAGGTGCAATAAAATTGCTACCTTTTGAGGCCTAGTGTCAACAATAAGATGGACATACTAGTGTTTAGGGGATTCCTGGCTGTATATTCAACGATCATGATTTCAACAAGATGTGTATAGAAGGAAACTAGATATCTTGCACCAAAGTTCCGCTATTTTAAAACATTAATTTCTTTCATTAGATAGGATATTTAATTAAATGGACTTTAAAAGTCTTGCTTATTTATTAACAACTTAAACGATCCCTATTGGTATAGATTAACAAAAGGGATATCCTGTAATAGAAACAAGATGGATATCTTTGTTCTCTTCAATCAAACATTATACAATCATTAACAAACATTTATCAGTTGCTGCCTAACTTGCGATTTTGTTCAACCGAAAGCCTCAAACTGCACTCTCTTTGGTAATTTCTCTACTACTGTATATGACCGGTTTAAGACGTGTTCTATGACTTGGAAGGTTTGGTAGCTGACTAAGAGAGTGATCCTCCCCTAACTATTTGGCATGTTTTACGGTTGTACCTATTCTTGTTTCTTTTGTCCTTCTGTCCATTTAGGCTAGGCTGTTACTCGTGTTCTCCAATGATAGAGTCAGTTATCGTTCTTTCTTACATGATGAATGATACTCTGAAGTTCAAATTGCTTGCTATTTATTTGTGCGTTTCAGTCCACAATTCCTGGCATCACACATCAAGATACTAACAACAATGCTGGATTGCTGATAAACTACTACAAACATATAGTCTATAGTCTAGTTTACAGTAAAACATCAGCTAGTATTTGTGATCATTCCCTTTTACTCAAGGGTCTGGACAAAAGGAGAAAATGAGAACTGAAGTTTTAGATTGCTACTTTTTTCACTGTGCATGAATAATTATGTAGTGTGGTGTTTTCACACATATGTATGCTCCTATCTATTGATTGAAATCTTGAAATTTTGCATAAAAATTAACCTTATTGTTGGGCTGGCAGGGAATCCCCAAGATTGAGCCAAATAGTGATTTGCAGAACAGAGTGGAGGTAGGAATTGGTTAGAAGTTAATTTATTGAGCATTTGAATTGACACAGAAAAATACCATCTAACTTCTCTGTGTTCTTACATTCGAAGATCAAGACACCGGAGCAGATTGAGAGGTTGAGAGAAACATGTCGAGTAAGTTTGGCCTGCTGCATGAATCTCCTGCTGCGTATTTTCCTTTCCGTGAAATTTCTGTCAAGTTATGTTACAAAAGTTTCTGAACTTTTCCTCTTATTCTACTATGATCAAAATAATAATTACACCGGATATTCGTGGCCAGTATTTTCTAGCAAAGTCCCTTCGCCTATGGATCATTAGTTTTGATGTTTTCATTGACATTATGGTTGGTAGTCTTCTGTGCGTCCGCACTGCTTTGACCTCTGTTTTTAGTCCTTGGAATTCATGTGGATTATTCATCGTATCCATGTAGATTTCTTATTAGTACTTGCATTTTGGTAGACCTACTTTACTGAATCCATGGCTTAGTTTTTCAATAGTCTACCTAGTAATTCTGAATGCTCGCTAATGATTAAAAGGAAATATTTCAGAATTAGAACTCTGCTAAAAATGATGCACTTATCAATGCTACAAAAACATTTTCCATATAAGTTTTGTCAAATATTTGTACACACTATTGTGGATATACTATTTCTTAGTATCTTTTATTCATGGATAGATTCTTTTTGTTTAGATGCACCATACCTGCTCTTTTTATGGCCTTCAACCACAGAAAACTTTAGCAACATATCAAAGTATTTAACTCTGACTGGTATATCCAAAACTCCCTGTTCTATATAAGTATTTTCAGATATTTGGCATGTCCTTTGTGCACACTATTATGGAATATTATTTCTTACATATCTTAAATTATTTATGGTTACAATCTTTTTGTTTAGGTGCAGCATCCCTGTTTTTTTTGTTTTTGTTTTTGTTTTCGACCTATTTTTTAACAAAAAACTTTACCAACATACTGACCGATATTCAGTATTCACTATTTTGCTATTATTTGGACAACTGAAAACCATTTGAATTAATCATCCAGGTAATGGTGGTTCATTTCCACAAAAGAATAATGGGAGGTTCATACCCTCCTTTGTTATCGAGAAGTATTGAATATTCAATTTTTGTTTTTGGAATATATTAAGGTTGTATGACTATTATTTCAGTTTTGGTGGTGGCCGATCAAAAATTTCCTATATGGTTTCATCCAGTGTTACCGGGATCTCCAACACCCCCCACGTTCTACGATCTAGATCTTCCGATCCAATTGGGGTTCTTTTGCATTCCGGATCTTCAAAATAGATCATCCATCTCAAATTCTAACAAAAGTCGGAAGTAAAAGAAAGAAATCTGAAGGAAGATAAGAGAAAAACTTCGGACAGAAAGTGAAAGTAAAATTAAAATACTCACCTCAAAGATGGATTTTTTATCTCTTGGATCAATTTTCAACACCTTGCTTCTCGTTCCATGACAGTTATGTTTTGTTTTATTTGTAGGAGTTAATAGAATGAGTTGGAAGGCTAGCATTTATGAGTTTAGAGATGATATAATGTAAGTTAAAGGTCGGGTCGGGTATTATGGGTAATAATTGTAACTAGTCCAGCCCACTACTTCAAGGGTTGATCCTCGCTTGAATAGATAACAAGGTCGACGTTCTGGATTGCGAAGCATCGCTAGTCGTAGTGCGAAGGAGAATAATAAATTAGTAGATTAGTTTCCCTTGTTTATCTAGTAGAATTTTAAAAATACAGTATGAGTATTGTATGTTTAATTTTTGAGTTGTTAGGAATTTGGAATTTGAAGATATTTGCTATTTAGATTTTTTGGGTCAAGTCATTTGGAGACATTTGCTATTTGGATAATTAATGTGAATTTTTCGTATTTAAAATTTTGAAGGTTCTCAGTGATTCAAATGAATCACTGTTGGATTACAATATTAGATGATTGGTGAGGTTCACACACGCGCGCGCTCGCACACACATAGCGTTCCGAACGTGCGATCTCGAATGTACCACGACCCGGATTAGCGGTCTGACGAACCCTATCCCCCCTACCGCATACCGCTCAAGTGGCGTACTGTGTCCCCGTACCTGTTTCACGTACCACCACCTGGTAAAACTGGTTTCAGCCAATACAGCCAACTAGTCAGTATCTGGATCGATCTCCTATCAAATTTGGTCACCTTTTGTCAAGTTTTAACCATTTTTGCCAAAACAAATTGAAATTCAAAGAAAAATCATGAAAAAAAGAAAGAATAGAGCAACTTTTTAGATTTGAATACATCTCGTAATTGAAGATATTATGTATTTGACAAAAAATCACACTCTCTTACATATATTCATAATTATATTTACATAAATTTATATACTTTGACAATATCAACCCCCTTTACACTTAAAAATCTTTATTATATTAGCCATATAGTAGCCACTTTTAACACCTCCAAGCTGGGTAACATGGGCACTGTCCTGATGTTTGTCCTTTTATCGGATGTGTATCAGGTCATGAATGTTTTCGTATGCTTCAGGTAAGTATTGGTACACTTCTAAAAATGTAAGTATTTATATGTTTTACAAAAAAATTGGGCATGCTGGGTATACTAAGGTATCCTTCTGTATTATGATTGGTACCGCTACATTTAGGGGGCTATATATTAAATCCAAAATTCAGTAACAGGGAAAATATTTTGTTGTGGGTTTCCTTTGACTTCCATTTCTCCACTGATTGAGTATTTTCCTTAAAACCTTACCATTCTTTCCATTTTCCCACTTGTTGTGCTGTTGCAATTGACACAATTGAGTGCACAGGAACTGGAAGAGGGGGCTTGGGGGTTGGGGGTGTTATGGTTTGGTTTATTCTTTTACTTTGGGTTTCAGCTATAACTGTGAGTAGTTCTGATCCACTGAAGATAAAACACATTAAGTAATTCACATCTGCTACAGAAGTCTTAACTCTGAGGGGTTGACCTGCTTGATATGGTTCTTAACCCCCATTAGGTACTTGTATAAAACCTTAACCCAAACTTATATTTCTCCCTCTCTCAATCAAACTCTCCTTTGCAGTTGTATAGTAAAGGCATAAGAGATGGTGAATCTGAGGAGGTCTATCAGGTATGAGGGAAAATTGATCAAAAGAGAAGGAAAGCCGAAGTTACAATCTGCAATGCCTTTTAATACTAATACAAGTAGTCTTTTTTTATCCTCTTATCTTAGTTTACCTTTGAGATGTTTTACCATTTGACAACCTATATAAGCAAATGATCCTGCATTGTATATTTGTACGTGAACACCATACGTTGATATATTGCCAACTTAAAGATAGTTGGCTAGTTTTGCTTGTTGTTAATGTTCTTGGGCTGGAACCTTGGCCTATCAAGCAAATTACGTGTACCCTATTATAATATGGTAATTAGTTGGTTAAACTATGAAATAATTAATATAATTTACTAATATGTTTACCGTATTGTATTTTTAAAGTTACTTATATATACATTATAAATGCATTTACCATATTGTGTTTTTAAAGTTACTAAGATATGCAATGTAATTGCAGTTAACCATATTGTATTTTAAAGTTACTTTTTGGTAGCTGCACTGTGTCACACCTGCACCCTGTACCTGCCTTCGTGTTTCATAGCTGTTTGAAATTTATTTTGATCTCCAGAAGCGTATGATGACTATCAATTGGTTGATCCACTCCATTTGACTGCTTTTGAAAATCTATTGATGAAGAGTCAGTCATATTATTGATATTTTACAAATGCATGAAATTTTCCCAGTGAAGCACTTGTTCACGAATAAAAATACTAAATTAGAGACTCCATTGTGGATAAATTAGATTAGCTAAACGGACGATCCGTTTTAGGTTCATTGTGATTTTGCATATTATAGAACGTCTTTAAATGGTTATGATGTTTGATAACATCTAACCCATGTTTTATGTAGTTGTATTAGAGAAAAGTGTGTTAATTTTTCCAGCCACTTATGCACAAATAATCAGTTACATCTTTATTGTTTTAGATCTTGTATGACTGTAGTAAAAAAGAATTAAGTAACCACTGTTCTCTTTGTTCAAAGAGAACCTTTTTCCGAGTCCATGGATAACCAATTTGATGAATGTTAAAGAAAAATAGATTCTGAATTGAGTTACATCCTGTACTTTCCCTTCATATATATATATATATTTGTGTGTGTGTGTGTGTTTGTTTTGCTCTTTCAAGTTTCAACTATCTTCATCATGTTCAGATTGCAAGGGAGGTCTTAGATGCTGCTGGACGTATGATCAAACCTGGAATTACAACTGATGAAATTGATGAAGTAGTCCACGAGGCAACTATTGCTGCAGGTAAATTTTTCCTTTTTTTTCCCTTCTTCCCCCCCCCCCCCCCCCCCCCCCCCCCCCCCCCCCCCCCTCTTCTTCTTTTTTTTAGGCACTCATAATAGTTAATAAGGAGATTGTATAACTTGTTGTCCCTCACCACTAATTCGGAAGTGGAGTCATTCAGTTGACTTTGATTTAGAGTAGATTATTTTGTGGTTATAGATCAGGCTATCTTGAAATTCTGGAGGAACACATTGTAGCAGTGGGATCGGCTGTGTTACTTTTGGTTGACCTGGGGCTGCAGATGTCAGATCTTCTTTCATTGATTTGACGAAGTTTTAATTTTTTGGTTGATTTCTATCTTTCTTTAGGAGTTATACAGTACTGCTAATGCAATCTGCACTTGTGGCAGGTGGTATTTTTTCTAACAAGTGTTCTAAAAGGAAATCTTATATAGCGTGAATGCATACACATCACAAAATCACATTTTAAAACCTGTTTATCTAAAAAAATCACATTTTTTAACCCCATATCTCAAAAAAGTGGCTCTACATTATTCGACATCTTTTCCTGCATTTTGCTTCCTGCAGTTTTTTTTGGGTCAATAAGATCCAATTTTTGGGAAGGAACTTGAAAAAGGGAGAAAAGGAGGTAAACTGTAACACCCCGTACTTAAGCGGGTATATATATATATATATATATATATATAGGGAAAGCTTTGGTGGTGCACTCCTCTAGTGCACACGGCGTGTGCACTAGGTCTTCGGGCGTTCATATCGACGATCCGAACTCTTCACATTGATCTACACATCTAAATTAGTCTAAATATGTCAAATCAAATCATTTGAAATTCATTTACCCATCCATTGAAGTGTTACAAAATTGTATGGCTGAAAATCATTGTTTTTTATAGTGACATGATGGATAGGCAAATGAATTTCAAATGATTTGATTTTACATATTTAGACTAATTTAGATGTGTAGATCAATGTAAACGGTTCGGATCGTTGATATGAACGCCTGAAGGCCTAGTGCACACGAGTGCACACGGAGGGGAGTGCACAACCGAAGCTTTCCCTTTATATATATATAATATGAGTGAGAGAAAGGTGATGGCCTATAAAGATTTCTATAGGCTATGGGATTAATTGATTAATGGAGTGGCCTATAGTATGAACTCTGGGGCTATGACATTAATATCCACTAAAGGACAAAAATGTGAAAGAGAAGGTGGGGTGTTGTGCATGCTTGTTGGGCGTGGGTATTTATCCCACATCGGAAGTGGAAGGGAAAGAGTTGAGTGTGTTTATAGGATTTACCATATGATAAAGGTTACCTAATGGGTATACCCCCTTTTTGATAGTGCTTGTGGTGTGTGTGGCTAGAGTTTTGTCTCCGTTCTTTCGCTTGCGCGCCTAAGCAGTTAAAATTCCCGATTACGCCCGATTAATTCCCGATTAATCGCTAATCGGTGGCTAAGTGATTTTTTTTAAGCGATTTATAATATTCTATGGTTAGCGATTTAATTTGGAATAATCGGCCGATTAGTGGTTAATCGGTTGATTTTAAGTGGTCGATTAACCAATTAAATCTCCTCTAATTTTCATGCTCGTTTGCATTATTTGGGCTTAATCCGGTCCAAATTTAAAATTCAAATTTAAAATTCAAACTCCTTCTGGTCCTCGCGCAAATCCAAACCCAAACCCGACATATCGCCGCTTTCTTCTTCCTCATGCAAACCCAAACCTAAACTTATTATCTTCAAACCCAATCCCAAACTGATTCTCTTCTTCTCCTCGAGCAAACCTAAACCCGACCCGCCGTCGCTCTCCCCGTATCGTCGCATACTTGACCCAGCTTGCATATGCACGTCCTCGTGTTGCTCGCACTGCTCCTCCCCGATTGTTTTTGTTTGATGGAACCGACCGGCAAACCCAACCAGACCCACATTCAGAATCCAAACTCAGCTCAAACCAAGTACTTTTTTTTATATAACTATATGTTCCTATTTGATAATCTCATAATAGTTTTATGTCAGGATTTAAGGTTGCTACATAATGAGGATATATCTTTTTTTAATTATATATATAACAATTTTTCCGATTTAATCTCCGATTATTTTCCGTTTAACCGATTAATCACTAATCGCTCCTAGACCGATTAGTTTCGAAAATCGATTTTAACTACCTAGGTGCGCGCACACGTCGCCGTGTGCACAGCCGAGCTGGGCTCGGGGCGTTACATTATCAGAAGATAATACTTTGCCTTTGATGCTTGAGAGAATGAAGATACGCGGGGGCACTTTTAGTTATTAGTAAATGAGCTGGATTGGGTATAACTGAAACTCGATCTGACCAGTTAGCTCTATAATTCAAAAAATTAGTTGGGTAAGGTTAATTATATCCTACAGGCTTATTTATCCCAAACTGATAACACTTAATACTTTCTTTTCCTCTTGATGGGAAATAGAGGTAGCAACACTGGCAACTGTAGATCTAGAAAATTTTCCTGGTAAATTCTTTCTTGCATTTGTATACGTCTTCATCATTCTCTTTCTCTGCTCTTTGTCTTCCTTTCCCCCTCATCTTCTCTCTTTGTTTACCACTAGTTCTCTTCTGATTTCAATAAAAAACCAGCACGGCATATGGGGCTGCGTATGCTAGTGTATGCAATATGTGGCAGTTACTTACCACATTCTATCAGAGTGTTTCTAACAAACCCTGTGGTTTTCTAAAAAATTTAACCAACTTGCTATATTGCAAAAATATCGATAATGATTTATGTATATGATTCATGTTAGTTGGTGGAATGACAAAATGCAGCAAACAGGTCATCTTTAGGTCACCGGATTAAATCTATTTCTTTTACTGGCTCTGTTCTGGATAGTATTAAATCTATTTCTTTTACTGGCTCTGTTCTGGACCGTAGTGATGTCCTTCTCATGATATACTTTTTTAACTACCATGTCATGCTTTGAACAAAATCTATGTTGATTGTTGAGATCACATATTACGACGATGTTTTGGATCTGAAGTAGGCTAGGCAAATAACTGAATTTAATTGTTTATTTGTGATTCCTATCACTAGTTATTTACTCAAACGATGGAGGTTTCTCTTTCTGACATAACTATCTTCTACCATTATGCATAATTATGAGTTCAATTTATTTCTTATGTCCAGATGTACTTATCACTAAATGCTTGATGATGTTTTAACTTGTAAAAAAGGCTGAAGTTGAATTTATCTGTGCAACAACAGAACACAGAGACATATAACAATTCCAAAACTCAGTAATTTACCATAACTAATGCAAAGAAATGTCTGGCTCTGTCACTGCTTCTCCATTTTTATTTCATGCTTGCATAGTTGGCAATGGAGTCTGTGACTCTGTGTGCATCGCAGGTAATTACTATTAGGTCTGCCACACTGCTGTGCTGATGTGATTTCATCAAATGGATATCGATGCTTTGCACCCACACAATTCCCAAACTTTGCTTACTTATATTGTTATGAAATTAATTCTTACGTTTTGTATACTGTTCGTAAATATGTATTAGCATTTTGATTGTACTTTCTTCTTCATTGGCCTTCTCTGGCTGTGTGCATTTTATTCTAAATCTAATTGTGCCTTCTACAGGAGGATATCCATCTCCGCTGAATTATCATTTTTTCCCAAAGTCTTGCTGCACGTAGGTATTTTGTGTGTAATATTTTGATAGAGTTTTAACTAAATCATAAGGGTCAAGGGTGAAGGTTTCTTTTTATCTATTGTTTTGCAGTTCTGTGAATGAGGTCATTTGCCATGGAATTCCAGATGCCAGGTGCTGGATGTCACTTTTCCCCTTTAATTTCAATTTATCTACTTTCCATTTACCTCGTAACAAAATGAGAATCTCAAGATATCCACTCCCCTTCCCCCCCCCCCCCCCCCCCCCCCCCCCCCATACACACTTCGCTCTCTCTCCTAATTAATTTTATCAATGGTATTTTTAGAGTGGATGTGTATTTGATATGAAATTGTCAATATTTCCAGGATGACCATATGGTTATGTATGATGGGATATTAGTATTCACATAGTCTAAATGCCACAAGGCGGATTGTGCAAGCGTAGTAGTAATGAGTCCCGGAACTTAAGATTAAGCTTTAACATAGAGATAACATTAACCATAAAAAACATAACTAGGAACTAAATTGTCCCATTCTGAATGTAAAATGAAACCAGAATGTTTTCCATCTTCATCAGCTAATCACACGATCGCGTGCAGGGATTGAAAAATCCTTCATGAACATTGTATAATATTACGTTACTCTGTAGATGATTTTCATATAGGTATTGGCTGAATACTTGAGTCTTCTATGCAATGGCCTTTAGATGGATTTAAGAGAAGAAATAATCCAATTGATCACTATAATGTGTTATCTTAGTCAGATATTTATCATTTATAAATAATAATACAATAATATAATACCTAATATTAAGGGTCCTCGTAATTTATGGCTGTAGCAATCAGATATCACTCAGGAGAGCATTGTTCGCAGAGACTTCTTGCTAATGGGTGCGTGCATCTTTTGTTAACCTTATAATCATCTGTATGACAGTTTAAAAGATTGTGATCCCTCCAGTAGAGGCTTAGTAGATAAAGATCTCCTTACTGTTAGACAGATTGTTGAGCTTGTGATCATGACTCAAGAGTCCAAGACTACATGAATTCACTGCATGAGCGCATCTTGTATTCTGATTCTTTAACTTGCCTACACATGAAACAGTTTGACCAGCTCCATATGTCCACATAAAGAATTGCATTTTGATGATGCCTATCATTAAATGTTGAGGTTAGGTGAATTCATGTGCATGCCTTGTGAATTTGAATGGGAGTCAAGATGGCTTCATGTCTTTAAAAAAATAAAATTGAGTAAGAGACGATGAAGTCTGCCTATCTCTTGTTGGACTATTACAATGAATCGTGGTTGTAGAGGCTCACCAAATAACTGTATGGTTAATATTGAAGATAATGTGATTCTCTCATTAGTGATTTAGATGTAACATTACATAAAACATCAATGACTGTTCTGAATGTCGGATGTTTGTCCAACTTAACACAGTTGGCTTGATTTACGATATGCTCAGTCCCTACAACTTACTGATTGATTTGGTCATTGCAGGAAACTTGAGGACGGTGACATTGTTAATGTTGATGTAACTGTTTATTATAAAGGTTGTCATGGTAAGAAGTGATTCCTTTGAGATACATACATACATAGTACCTACATACGCCAAGTTTCTGCTTTAAATCCTGCTTCAATTATTTGTATTTTCAAACAAATATGCAGGTGATCTTAATGAAACGTATTTTGTGGGAAAAGTGGATGGAGTCTCCGAGCAGCTTGTGCGTTGTACTTATGAATGCTTGGAGAAAGCTATTGCTATTGGTAACTGCCTTTTTCTATTAACTTATGGCTATTGTAGTTGACTTTGTTGGAGCCTTACCTTCATGTATGTGTTGAACTAGTGTTATAGGAATAGGATATGTACAAAGTGATGATTTCCAGCCTTGGTGATTTTTAAAAGATATTTGTTATCACTTTCAAGTGATGCTCGTGACTTGCTTTTCTTGGTTTATATTTTAATGTCCTGTCTAGTTTATGGATTTGTATATTGGATCATATTGGACCTATTGTTTCTAATTGGGCTTTCCTTGTCTGTTTATTGGGTTGGTTCTCTAGAAGGGAAGAGAGTGAAAAGTAGACTAACATAACAGAATATGAACAGTATAAGAGGCATATTACCTCTTCTTCCTTTTTTTCTACGTTCAATCCTTTTGCATATCGCTTTCCTTCTTCTCTTAACCTCCTCATTTTCTAACTCTACATCGTAGTGCTCTGGTTGGATAGTGATGTTGGATAAAATGACATTGTTTCATAATAGAGAATTTGTGATCAATAAGCTGATTGTCAGATTGTTGGATACTAGTTTTTGGTGGATCTTTCCCTTCGATGTATAATCCAAGGATTGAGAAGCAAAATGATGTGGTTAGCAATTGATTTAATTTATAGGCGACTTTTTATTTTTACTATAAAATCTTATCAAATTCCTTATTCCTTTGTATTCTAAAATATTCTCAAACTCCTTATTCCTCTGTATTCTAATATTTTTATGCATCTTTACAACATCTATATAACTTCACTATCTGAATTCTTGCATGTGATAAGGATACGTTCTTGGCAGTAGGAAGATACAAGCACTTGAAGTCTTTGTAAATATTTGCAGAGAATTAGGCTACAGTTTACTTAGATGTGAAGGAACTGCTGACTAGTAACAAGGTCAATTCCCATAATCTTTACTTAGATGTGAAGGAACTGCTGACTAATAACTAGTTCAATTCCCATAATCATGGCAAGTGGGATGTAACTTTCAGCTGAAGCCTTCTTAATTTGAAATGTTTATTGACTTCCAAGAGTTTTCAGTCAGATTTCAATTGTTCTGTTGCATGCGAGAATTTGCACAAAATTCGTTCTGCAATTACCCGTCGCAGGTAAAACATCCACTTTGGTTCCTAAATGTCGCTTGTCACCTGCCACTGACTCCAGCAAATATCCACTTTCTGTATCTGATTAATTTGTGTTTGACTCTTACTGTCTTACACACTCATATGAAGTGACATTCCTGTTCTGTTCATGGAGTGTCTTTTTCTTAGCTCTATGCTCTAGCGTCTACCATCTAATTAGAAAATGCTCCTAGTTAAAGCTATAATGCTTCAGGGAAGATTCTTTACCTCTGAGACTTTAAGTGTGCTTTATGTATGAAACTGGTTCCTAAATGTCGCTTGTCACCTGCCACTGATTCCAGCAAATATCCACTTTCGGTATCTGATCAATTTAGTTTGACTTTTAGATACCCATATGAAGTGACATTCCTGTTCTGTTCATGGAGTATGCGTCTTTTTCTTAGCTCTAAGCTCTAGTGTCTGCCGTCTAATTAGAAAATGCTCCTAGTTAAAGCTATAATGCTTCAGGGAAGAATCTTTACCTCTGAGACTGTAAGTGTGCTTTTATGTATGAAACAATAAGTGGAGTCTTTGTCAAGATCAGCCAACTGGTCAATCTTAGATCCAAATTGACAGTGGTTCTACTTCGCTTCTTATTTCCTGGTTGCATCCTGAATAACAACATAGCCGTATCTCATTACACATTTTTCTTTACTATTACCTTGTCATAATCGACAGATCGTGTGATTGTTCATAAGTCTTACTACATTAGTGTTTACCTTGTTATCATGTTTGATGTGTTCTTATACATTTGGCAGTACTTGGGTTTGCTAATATTTTGAAAGCTTTCTGGAATAGCTTTTGCAGATTATTTAGTGCAACATTAAGTTATACAGAGATGCACAAGCAGATTATTAAGTGTTTTTTTCCTCCTTTCCTACAATCAGTTAAGCCTGGGGTTCGATTTCGTGAGGTTGGAGAGGTCATTAATCGGCATGCAATAATGTCTGGGTTCTCTGTGGTAACTATTATACAAGGCCCTTCTTCTTTAAGCTTTGCATTTCTATTTTAATATTCACTTCTTCCATTTTTTAAACACACATTTCTAATGTGGAATCTCTTGGATTCAGGTGAAATCATATTGTGGTCATGGTATCGGAGAGTTGTTCCACTGTGCTCCTAACATTCCTCATTATTCTAGTATCCTTGCACTGAGATTAATCATAATTATATTACAAACTTTTTTTTCTGAACTAATCAAGATTTTTAATTGTGGGTCTGTCCTGAAACTTCTGATATGGCTATGTGTGTGCGCACCCACATACTTTTGTTAATGGTTTTCTGGGCTAAATCCATTTAAAATCAGCCTTCCATGTTGGATACAGGTCCTGAGACCCTACAGCAAACTGGACAATTTCAACAATAAATCCCCCTAACTGTTAGAAATTTATGAATTGCTTTGCTCTTTAAAAGTCGAAGATTTTAACTTTTACACCAAAAATATTCATATTCTGCATTATGGACATGCGTTGCACACTATGTTGAGTGATGATATAATAGTGTAGATATGAGGAGAAACTCTTTCTAAAGTTTTTCTGTCGAGTATCGAACAGAATTTTTTGAAGAAATCAACCTGCTTCATTTAAAGTTTTCCATTATATACCATAAATATCATTTATTACATTCGTATGCTAGCTATTAGAATACGATACTAATAATCTGGTAGTATATGTAAGAGTTGAGGATCTAAATCCATACCTGACATAAAGCACAATTGCACAAATATAAACATTAAGTGAAATAATAATCTATAATTCTGTTAATTTATTTTTCAAATCAACCCATAACTAGCTCACAGAAATATAAACTTGAACTTCCTAAATCAGCGAAGTTGCTGAAAACTAGATCCAAAAATTAAACATTCAAACCTAAAATCCTAAATTGAGTTTATAAACCTTGGTTATTGTACAAAAGAAGACCTTGATATCGAAATTCTATGCTAAAATGTACTCTTGTAGTATGTGTTCCTTTTGCCTTAACTTGAATAGGAAATAAGGCAGTTGGTGTGATGAAAGCTGGGCAAACATTTACGATTGAGCCCATGATAAATGCAGGTTAGTTACGATATTTATCTAGGTTTATTTTAAAGAAATGAATTATTCCTCCTTTTAGAATCCGCATTCTATTATTATTGTAGGAGTTTGGCGTGATAGAATGTGGCCTGATGGATGGACTGCAGTTACTGCAGATGGCAAGCGGAGTGCTCAATTTGAGCATACACTTTTGGTGAGTAAAACTGTAGAACTACAATATACTAGGTTTTTAGCATGTATGATGCATGTGAGAGGCTATACATTTTAAATTGTGGTTGAAATTTGTTTTTTAAATATATGTCTTGAGATTTAATTTGGTGGTGTGAACGGTTGATATAACCTGAACTTACAGATGTGGTTGAGAGTTTAAGTGGATTTGTCTACAATTTGCACAACTGCACCTCTCTAGATATAATAGTAGAGAATATATTGGTTGTTTGGAATCTCTTTCCATTATAGACCCCTCTTTTCGGAAGTGATCTATGTAGCACGGAGTTGTACCTGTACCGGACACGTGTTGGACACCGACACTCCATGGACACTTGTGTGGACACTCCTCATCCATGCCCCAAGATTTATAATACATCTTATATGTCAGTAAGTTCTTAAGACACTTCTTTAACATATCTTAGCACACATTTTAAACAATTTTCTAACACATTCATATTTATTTTACTAATTAACTTTCGTTATGTATATACATCTTCGATTTTATAGTTTATAGTGAAGTGTTATGACTTTTTGTCTATGAAGCATGGATACAGGTACGGGTATCGACATTGGTACGGGTATGGGACACATCAAATTTGTAAAAAGTAGGGTACGGGGACATGGCTATAGTATTAACATAACTTAATATTACTTCAATTTTGTATAATTTAGATAAAAATGGAGTTGAAACAATACAATTTGTTGCTCATATTTGTCCACAAAATGTTGTGATACTTCATTGTACACCATAAAATTGAAGATGTGTATGAAAATAACTAGAGTTAATTAGTAAAAGAAATATGATTATGTATGTAGAATAGTTAATTGTCTTCTAACTTTTAAGAAGTGTCTAAATAGTGTCCAACATATTAGATATATTATAAAATTTGAGACACGCATGAGAAGTGTCCAAGTGTCCGACACGTGTATGACTCGTTGCTAGAAATACCCGTGCTACATAGCCTTTTGTGGGCAATTTTTTTTCGTTTTGATTATGAGCAATAAACTGTTCAACACCATTTTTTAAAAAACTATACATATTTGAGATAATATTAATTTACTAGGTTTGCCCATGGGCACGTGCCTACGGTACGCCTTCGAAACGATGCATCATATAAAAGTAAGCATTATAATGTCAGGAATATAAAAGAAAGGATTAATTTATTTAATATGAAAGAGTTTTAGATGTCATACAAAAAAAGAAAACTTACATGGCTATATATAGTGATGTTATCCATTGCAAGAAGCAGTGAAAAACCAGACATATGTTGTTGTTTAGTTCTAATCAAGAACTTGCTCTGTATATCAAGGTGGAAAAATATTTGACGATTAACTTTGGTGTTCTCAGTGTATTTTACTATCAAATGTTAATATACTTTCTGAGATGTACACTGTAACAATGTTCATGTATAATACTGGCTACATTTACTTTTCAACATTTCAGATGCATGAATCTGAAACTTCCATCATAGAGTTTATGTAGCTCAAGTTTGAATAGTACAACAACAATCAGTTGTAAATAAATGTCCATGTTTGAATAATTATAAATGAGGGTGTAAAAATTCAATTTCTTAGAACTTTGAGGATGCAAAATGATGAAATTTAACTTTTGAGGAGATATTTGCTATTTTCAGTGTTACTTTATGGGTTGAAGTTTATCCAAGTGAATATCCATTTAAATCTTCCATTGCATTTAAAATCAATCAGACCACTTAGTAAAATTTTCTATATGAGCAATCAAAAGAAGCAAAAAATCTGAAAATCCAAAATTTAAAACTTGAAATCTGAAAATCTAAATTTCTAGGGGGGAGAGAAAATTTTGTTTTTGGGGAAAAACTTTTGGAGGAAAAATGTCTTTTGGGAGGGTGAATGTGAACCATTGATTTTGTTTCAACTGAAGGAGCCACTTGATAGCTTTTTGTCAAATTGCCTTGTGATTTATTATATAGATGTTACGTAACATTTAGCTGTGTCCCTGTATTATACTTTTTACAAATTTGGTGTCCCATTTCCGTACACCCGTAGCTGTGCTTCACAGGGAGTGATGCTTCAGTTTTGTTATTCTCATAGTTCTTGTCCTTAGTTACTGACTCAAAATATTTTAATGTGCTTTATGTTGACAAGTACCCTTAGGTGTGGGTTAATTAGGGTTGGCAACCGGGTCGGGTCGAACCCGCCCGAGTTGGAACCGAAGTAGGGCGGGTCTGGGTCGGGTCGGTTGGTTAACCGGGCCGGGCCGGGTTGGCTTAGGGAAATCTCGACCGGCCAACCCGTGAACCCATTCGGGTCCAACCCGGGTCGGGTCGCGGGTTGGCTCGTTTATTTCAACATTTTTTTAACTTAAAAAAATTGTAATAATAATAATAATAATAATAATAATATAATAATAATAAAAGAGTGAAATTGCTAAAAAAATCTATATATTATTCATATGATTTCAACTTATACAAACTTTTTTATAAGAAACAAAGAATTATTATAAATTTGTTCTATACAATTACAAATTTCTTCTATAAAATGACAATTTTCTTCAATTTTTCAACTTATTTATAAGAAACAAAGATTTATTACAATTTTTTATATGTTTACAAATTTCTTGCATATGTTGGTCTTCCATTTGTTATTATTGGTCTTCAATTCTTCATGTTTGTTGTTATTGTTGTTGTTCTTCCGACGAGTTGCTTCCACTTGTAGACGTGTCGAACCCTTTTTCTTGAGTCCATCTTCGGCCTTCATCCAGTCTTTCGTGCAGACGAGCATCTCAATCGATTGGGGCTTCAAGCGATTCCTGTAATCGGTTAGAACCCTGCCACTTGTAGAAAATCCATTTTTTGAAGCAACTGTAGAGACAGTAGGAGTTAGTAGATCTTTAGCCATATATTTAAGGATACTATAAGTATGTTCATGGTCTTTCCACCATTGTAAAATATCTAGTGAAGAAGTAAAACTTTCAGAATCTTGTTGATTATACCAATGTAATTCATTTGGTTGATTAGTCGTAGCTTTTTTTGATTGAATTTTAGCAAGTAAATTAAATGTGGCATCATCTAATTTATTCTTACTCTTACCTTTAGAAGTAGCAGAAGTAACTAAAGTAGTTGTACTACTAGTTGCAAAACTTCTATCATAATAATTATACAAGTTATTTAATGTCGATTCAAATTTAGCTAAAAATGTTTCGCAATCAATTTCAGATTCATCTCTCCCAAATAAAGTAAAAAACATTTCAACCAAACTCTTCGTACCATCTAATTTGATACGAGGATCCATCACAGTTGCATCATCGATCATTTTTTTGAAAGTTTGCATCATAGTAACTATTGAAATAAAAATGCTACTAGAAGTAGATTCATAAGATTTTGAAAATTTTAAAGTTGCAGTTTAAAAGGTTCAAAAAATTTTAACAGAGATTTGGCAAAAAACCAACCTTCAGGAGTCATTTGAAAATTTGGCATATTTTTTGCCATACAAAAATCATTTATACATGCTTTATATTCGGTAATATGTAGCAAATCATAAGTAGAGTTCCATCGGTGTTTAACATTCTTTGAAATTTTTTTAAAATGTACATTTTTAAGCCTACACCATGCTTTCCATTCTTGAAATATAGGGCCACTTAATGCAATAAGATGTACATAATTTCTAATGTTAACACTATATATTGGTCGGCTATTTTTAATGCATCATGAACACATAAATTTAAAATATGACATGCACATCTAATATGAAAAATATTGTCACATGGAGGGTTTAATGCGGTTTGTAATATACTAATTGAAGCATTGTTGTTAGATGCATTATCAAAATTTACACAATTTTATCACGAATATGAAAAATATCACAAATTTCTAAAATACGATTTGCAATTGGGGATAGGGCAACGCGGCAAGTGATATGATCCTTTTTTGAAGAATCCAATCACTGTCAATCCAATGACAAGTTATTATCATTGGAATGTTGTTGCTACCCTACCAACAATCAGAAGTTAAAAAAACTCTACAACTCCATAAAATAGCAATCAAAGCTTCTCCCATTTCATTGTACATTTTAAAACAATCCGACTTCAAAGTATTCCTAGGGATTCTCTTAAAATGCGGGTTTAATACGGTTTGATTAAAAGAATCTAAGTCCCTACTCTCGGAATCGGAAAATGGTAACTCTTCTTTAATTACTAGTCGGGCCATTTCCCGACGAACAAGTTCGGGATCATAAGAGTGGCTATCAACTAACCTGTCCTAGGGTGATTTTTTGTTGGTCGGGTAGGTCTACAAGAAGTTTTTTATGTACATTTTGGATGTGCCATTTAATTGTACCCGTCCCCTCACCCTTCTTCCATTTGTATGGCTCTGAACATGTTTTACAAATTTTTCTACATACACCTGGATTTTCTTCGTCCGGAATATAATCATAAAATTTGTGCCAATCACTAGTTTTCCCTCTAGTTTTCCTACTACACGGTTCTGTTGTTTCGGTTGCTTGTGTTTGTGGTTCTTCTTCTCTGTCTGTCTCCCACGAACACATCGTGTGTACCAATGTGTCCGGTCATAGGGTACTCTTCGGCGGGCTCATTTTGTGGAACAATAGGAGGCCTACGAAAAGTGCCGGTGGAATCTTGTCCACTTTGGCTACGACCGCTATCTCGTGATCTAGACATGTTGATATAGTAGTGTATGTGAAAAAATTAAATACAATCTAGACGAGATAAGTTTTAAAATAAAATCTAGGAAACAATATGAGGGTTGTGAGAGGATAAAAAAACCAACAAACAAATATGATAAAAAAAAATTATAACTACACAAAAATATCAAGACAATAAGAGGGTTGTGAAATATTAATACCGTACTTCGCGGATACTCGTATATAGAATGAGAGTGAAAATAAAAGTAGAAGTAGACGTCCGAACTCGTATAGAAAGAAAGAGAGCTTCTTTGTTGGTGCCTTGGAGGTGTTGAAGACTTGAAGTAGACGTAGTCGTACGTTGAATTCGATACGATCAGAATTTGTCGCTTATATGTTATTAGCTTCTTTGTTGGAAAAATTTGAATCAATTGAGATTGAGTTGAGTAGTAGTAGTAGAGAGTAAGAGAGTAAGGTGAAATTTTTTGAGTGGTTTAATGGGTATTTATAGGGGAAAAAGAAAAAAAAAAGGCTAAAACAGCCGTTGGTTGTCTTTTGTGGCCGTTGGACCCGCGGGTCGAACAGTTCGAAACCCGCGGGTTGACCCGCAGGTTGGTGGGTGGGTTGATCACTGTTCACCGGGTTGGCGGGCTGGGTTCAACGGGTTAGAAATCCATATTAGACGACCCGGGCTGACCCGCTTAGGTTCGCGGGTTCGACCCGGACCCGAACCGTAAATCAACGGGCCGGGTTTTGGCGACTGAGTGGGTTGCGGGTCGGCCCGGCCCGGTTGCCAACTAGTGCATTAGCGCCCCAACTTTATCATTTCAAGAGGACAAAAAACGTACTCTTTACCATTGTCCCTTCATGTTCCTGCTTACTTTTAAGTGTACCTTTCTATTTTAATTGGGTTGCTATAAGTTCTCACTGTTTCGTTCTAAGACTAACAAAGGCAAATACCTGATGGAACCTGCTTGAGTTAAAATCTTTATGCATTTGTCTGGGAAGTTCATTCAAACTTGCTGTTCATTGAAATGAAATTTATTTTGTCAATCTGATTTATTTTAAGAAAAACTAACTTGAACTCTTTGGAAAGGTGTTAATAGATGTGTATTTTATCATAGGGACGATTGGCTCCGAAACTTAAAAGCTACAGTTGTTCAAATTTACTATCTAATCACATTCTTTAATTGTAAAAGATTTTCTTCTCTTCCATTATCCTGCACAAATGGGTGTACGATTAAGAGTCGAGAACAACAAATGAGAGGGTGTGAAAATGAAACTCTGTTGAGCCATAAACATTTTTTCATTTCCTCTGTGCTTTGGCACAGTGATCGATTAATTAAATATGTTACTGGGTTTTGTGAAGTTTTTCGTAGATTTTGAATTGAGCAGCATGCATTTATTGTTATCGAAGATAAACGATGTGAAAAGATTATCAAGAAAATAGAGTGAAAGTTGGAATATTCTTTCATTTCCTCTACACTTGCCCTTGCAATTGGAGTTAAATTCTTTGTATCTGTTGTGTACTAGCATAATGGTAATGATTCTTATGTTTTTTTTTAGTATTCTGTTCTGAATGTAAATAATTGTGGACTTCAAACCCTAATATTGTATTACTGGGTAAAAAATCATGTGTACTATGTGTACTATATGAGTTCGGAAATATTTCAATTTGATTCTCTGTCATATTTGCTTTTAACTGAATTAATTTAACATTTAGTCAAATTTCTTATGAACATATAAAATAAATGCCTGAGAATTTATGGTTAAAATTATCTTCAGCAGTTATAATCTCCCTACTCTTTTCTCAATGGGATATTTTCTTACTTTTCTCTTGCACCTCTCCCTGAGAAATTACCATATATTTAGTAGCATGGAATTATCTGTTCTTTTTATTAATTTCTTACATGTTATGCTTAAGCATACACTACTAACTTCTTAATACATGCAGTTGGACGTGTTAGTACTGTTTGCTTCAGATTTTAATCACCATCTATATCATGCAGGTGACTGAGACAGGAGTCGAGGTTTTAACAGCAAGATTGCCCTCATCCCCCGATGTTTTTCCTTGGTTGAACTCCAAACTTCATTCAGGCTTTAGCGGATAGCACTGGGTAGATACGTGCCAGTTCAGCTACAAATATACTTGAAAACTGTACTCAATTTGTTGTAGAATCCGGGATGTAGTCTTCTTATTTAATGTTGTGGAGAGATTTGTTTCTATTCTTTAGATTTTGGTCGTGTTCATTTTTGTTCGGAGGGAGTGCTTTTGTTTCTAACGGTGATCGTACTGTTATTGATTTGGTGATAAGAAATAAAGCTACTGATTACTTGGTATTTTATCTTGCTCGATGAGATGCATCGACAAGTGGAGTAATGCTTGTTGTATTACTTTTGTTCCACTACTTCGTACTGCACAAAACAACGATACAAGACCATATGGAGTTCACACTCGATACTTGCTGTATGGTTTCTCTGTCTTTGTTTCTTGTAGTACCTAAGTAGTAAAGTTAGAGTTGAACAACTAGCATTACCAAAATCTCAATCCTTTTGTAGACTGCAATTTGGAAGATGACACGAGTTTGTACGAGCTGTAGATTACTGAATATGCACAGTTCGAGCAACAGAAGAACACCGCAACTGTTTCTCTCCAATATAATCATCTATACACGACTGCAAGTTTTGTGAATTTCTATGATGTCTGGCATATATATACATGCCTGCTCTTTCTCGTGCAGGCTTCTTAATTCACCAATCGTTTTCCATCTACATGGAGAGTGTTCATGTTCCAGTATCAGTTTACATGGCATCCCACGCCAAACTTGAAACATCGAGGAAAAAATTGTAAAAGCAAGTGAGATGGATAGCAGTGCATATAAAGAACACTCGCCAATTGTTGTGAGAAGTATGACATTTAGATATGTTCAAACTGCAAACCAAAGATAGCAAGTAGTTCTATTTCTATAGCCCTTAGAAATTTAGTGGACAAAATCTCTCACTGCACTTCAAATTGCAAAATATACTCTTTTTATTCTTACCAAGAAACCTTATGTCTTTACACCAATCTATGGCCTCTTCTTATATAGATGGAGAAAGACTTAGGATACTAAGACTTGGGATAGCATTATACATGCATACAAAAACTTGCCATTATACATGGATGTAATACCCATCAAATTTACATGCATCATTAATTTTTCCTGACTGAGAAGGCAGGAGAACTATGGTTACTATAACTGGATCTAATAAGTTTTAGATCTAATAATTCTTTTATTTGTTTAGCAAACTCCAATTTATCATCTTGATTTACCATTATCCTTGGTGTTCTAATATTCTTTTTTATACATTCAGGTAGTAGTTCGAGTTGGCAAAATCGTGGAGTTTTCTCAAAAAGTTTTAGAGGATCATTGCTATATAATGGCTCTAATATATTATATATAATTTGTTCTGTGGTGTCAATATTTTTGAGAATATAAGTATAGTGTTTTTTTGAATATGGTTGTTGCCAATGATTTTTTTTCTCCTTTTCCCACTAAGAGATTTTCAATTTCTCATCGCTGTGTTGCATTTAGGTCAAAGAAGTTATGAGTGGTAATTGTAAAAGGTACTCGAGGGATATGAATATGGTTTAGTGAGAAAAAAAATGTTTCTCAATATGAAGTGGCAATAGTTTGCTTAGATTATCCATGCCAATAATACAATCTTCAGCAAGGTCACTAAGCAAAGCAAAGGTCAAATCCTTGCAATTGTGTTTATTTCCCTGTGAGTCTTCTAATGATATTTGGAGGTTTTTTTATATTATGAGTAACCATAAATTAGAACCATTAGAACTTCCTATAGAGGTTTTATGAGTAATTCTGATCCATATTGTTTCTTGCTAAAAAGAATTGTAGGAATGGTTGATCATCTCCTTCTTTTTTTTATTTATTTTGTTCCATATAATATGATTGGTTTTACAACAGGGTAGAATAAGAAGTCATCTATGATATTTGAAAGATTCATGTTGGTTTAGCTAAGCTATAATATACCGTCTTCAAAAAATTTCATGTTTTAATAAAGCACTTACTGTAGTAATCTTTGTAAGAGATTTCTGATATAGCTAAGTTATTACTGTAACAGGTATTTAAAAAGATTTCTTTAACTTTTTTTGTTCTTTAACTATTTCTAACATCTCTAACATCATACTCCAACACCGTGGATTTAGAGCGGGGTTCAACATTGAGCTAAGCCTCAATGGGTAATAAACAACACATAAGCAATCCCTACGGGCAATTAGCACCTCAAGCCTGTATGATTGCTATAGAGATGAAGAGCACGACTCACAAAAATAATTAAAGTTGAAGAACATATTAAAACATGGCTTTTGCTCACACAACCTAAAGGCAAAATGTTTTACTACACGATCTAATTAAACAAGCCTAACAACAAGCGTTTATTTTCATAGCTATCTTAACCAACATGAAGGAGATTACTCATCCATCCTAACCTAAACTACACAAAGAATAGTTTAGAGAATATACCTGATTAAAAGAGAAGACTCAGAATTATTTGTCAAGCTCTGATACCAGTTTTGTAGCGGATACAGAAAATCAATGGAAATAGAGATAGAACATAAAAGGAAAGATTTTATTTATTGAATAGTAGTAGTACACATACACTTTTTCTTTTATTCTTTTCAAGAAACCTTATGCCTTTACACCAACCCATGACCTCTCCTTATATAGGTGGAAAAAGACTTAGGATACTAAGACTTAGGATATCATTATACATGCATACAAAAATACATAACATACATGAAGCTTCCTTAGTAATATTCTTCTTAGGAAACTTCCACAGTAAGCTAGTAAATATCTCACATACATGAAGCTTACTAATGAAACTTCATGTATGTTATGTATTACTAGGAAAACATCATGCATGTTATGTATGCATGTATAATGGTATCCTAAGCCTTAGTATCCCAAGTGTTTATCCACCTATATAAGGAGAGGCCATGGGTTGGTGTGAAGACATAAAGTTTCTTGGTAAAAATAAAAGAAAGAGTGTATGTGAGCTACTACTATTCAATAAATAAAAAAATTCCTTTTATGTTCTATCTCTCATCTAGGATTGATACAAATAAAAATTATTGCACAATTTCGTGGTGGAATAGATACACCGATTTTGATGATAGTAAGAGATAAACGGATTAACGATCCTTTAAATTCTATAATTGGAAGAACTAAATCAAATATTGCAAACAGAATATTTGCTTTCAATATACATCCCAATTTTTCTGTTATATTAACAGATGAAAACATTATTGATATGTGTACCTTATCAATTAATTTGAAAGGTATAGAAATGAAACCCGGATAAAAAATAGAGATAGAACATAAAAGGAAAGATTTTTATATATTGGATAGTAGTAGCACACATACACTATTTCTTTTATTCTTACCAAGAAACCTTATGCCTTCACACCAACCCATGACCTATCCTTATATAGATGGAGAAAAGCTTAGGATATCATTATACATGCATACAAAAGTATATAACATACATGAAGCTTCCTTAGTAATACATAACATACACGGAGCTTCCTTAGTAAGCTTCTTCTTAGGAAACTTCCTTAGTAAGTTAGTAAATATCTCACATTTCACATCGCCACACTTGACATAAAGTATCTTATTGCATATTCATGTTTTTCAAAATATGATTGAACAGCAGTGCAATGAATGATTTTGTAGCAGATACTGAAAATCACTGGAAATAGAAATAGAACATAAAATGAAAGATTTTTATTTATTGGATAGTAGTAGCACACATACACTCTTTCTTTTATTCTTACCAAAAACCTTATGTCTTCTCACCAACCCATAACCTCTCCTTATATAAGTGGAGAAAAGCTAAGGATACTAAGCCTGAATATACCATTATACATGTATACAAGAATACATAACATACATGAAGCTTCCTTAGTAATGCATAACATACATGAAGCTTCCTTAGTAAGCTTCTTCTTAGGAAACTTCCTTAGTAAGCTACTAAATATCTCACATTTCACATTCCACATTTTGTTGGATTGACCCATTATGCTTCTAGATAGTGTTGGCTCCTTCTTGCATGAAATCGCTGCTGACTGTACAAGCTGGAGAGAACTTATTAAAAAAAATGCCCCAAAAATCTAAATTTAGGGGTCCCTATACATATTGCAATTTTAACTATACGTATTTTAATATATATATATAATATATGGGCCCCTAAAAAAGCGAAAAAATCGGGTCCCAGATGGCCGCCTCTTCGGCCTCAACCCTGGGCCGGGCTGGCTCTGGCCGTCATAATTAGTAGCACTACTGTGAGACAATTCCCACACCTCCACCTCCTCCCCAGTCACCTGGGTACATGTCACAACACGTGCCTCCCTCACTCCAATTTCATGTTCAGGCATAAAAGAGTAGTGTCTTTTACATGTCACAGTCAAACCACAACAAGTATCCTGAACATTGCCAGTAGAGGATTCCTGTGGCAAACACATACAGGTACATATATTAGTTCGAAAGAGGTGCACAATTTGCAGACACAGAGAGAGAGAGAGAGAGAGAGAGAGAGAGAGAGAGAGACCAGGCAAAGATAACAAAATAACAAGCATTATTTATCAATTCACAAATATATATATATATATAGATAGATAGATATATGACAATACAATCATAAACTGTAGATGGTTCTACGATACAAATGTTTCAATCAGTATTTTTAGAATAATGACAAGTAATAATTTCCATAGGTCACCAAGCTAAATAAAGTAACAACACTGCTGCTGCAAAAGAGTGTACAACAATATGCAAAGCGAGTAGGCTTGCTTTTAATAAGATCACCTCTCTTTCTGTAACCTCACAACACATATCTGCTTAATTCTTCAACTTAAAATGAATCATTCTTGACATTGGTATTTACACTTTGTTCACCAAAAAAAAAATTTATCATCTGCTGCTTCCTGTAGCTTCCAACTTCATCTTGAGACTTTGCATTTCTTCCTCTCTCTGAGAAAGCAGCTCATTTGCTCTCCGAAGTGCCTCCTGATCATATTCAGCCTGCTCTTCCATCATTCGTTGGTAATGCAACGCTTCCATTTGCATCATCGCCTTCTCCTCCTGCAACTTGTTAATCATAGCCATTGCTTGATTCGCTGCAATTGCTGAAGCACTTCTTTCGTCTTCCAACTCTTTGTACAGAAGGTAGATTGACTTCCGGTCCAACTCAACCTGCCTTTTCAATCTATCCAGTCCACTTTCTCCTTCAATTTCGCTCAGTACGCTCCCCCCATCAAGCGATTCAAAACCTGACTCATTTCTCTCAATAGAGAGGCTCGTTGTAATGTTGTGCAATATAGCAGAGCTAGATGCATCAGTGAACCTGAATTCATCTCCTTGGCAATACACTCGAGGACTAGGACTCAAATCGTTCCACGGGCTCTCAAGCCCCCGCGAGGCAGAGAATTGTGATATCAATAATTTTAGATCTCCATAAGCTTTAGAAGAATCCCTGCCGGTTACTACTTCCGCAACTGTAGGAGAGGGCAGGGGGGTCTTACTACTGATTGCAAGTTTGTATGCATCATTCAGATCCATGGGATTTGTCTCAGTTGAGTGCAAAGGCTTGGACTTGTCACCTATGGATGTAGTAGAAAATAACTTGCATTTTCCATTTGAAAACTCCGATGAAAGTTGTTTGGTTGTGGTCGCAAATAGTGTTGGAGGATTGATATCCTCCGCTTCTTCAATTTCATGTCCAACAGTGACAGGAGGTAGATCATGAGATTCATCAAGATGGTTATCCACAGGGAATGACAGAGAAGAATCTGTTGGAATTGAGTATACATTCAAAACACTCATCTTGTTATCAATACTGTCTCATGGCCTAACGGTTAAAGTTTTGAGTTCACAAGAGGTTGGGGGTTCAATTCCTACATTCTACATGATATATATATATATATATATATATTTATATATCTATGACCGGGCCGGGCCTTAGGGCCTTGGGGGTCTTGGGGTCTATTGAAAAAAAAAAAACAGAACTTTTTTTTTCTTTTTTTGAAACTTTCAGAATTCAAAACGTTTTTAATAAATATAGCAGTTTCACACATAAATAGACTTTATGTTATAGCAGTTTCAAAAATTAAATAGTATTCATTATATAGCCGTTTTTGGATTAATGCACACTCATTATAGCTTACTGGTTACAAGCTATAAGATGAGTATCTTTGGGAAGAAGAAGACACAGAAAACAGAAAAAGAAAATACAAATTTCTATCATTCAAAATTTTCTCAAAAAATTCAATTTCTGCGGTTTTTTGCTGGTGCAAGTTGGTACGTGCTGCTTTGGAGTCTTGGCAGCACTGTAGATCAGAAGCTTGTTGTATCCCGGGAGAAGTGTTTGGTGATCAACGATTCATCTCCAGAATCGGCCAAATAGTTTCTTAAAGAAAGTGCAACCCACGCCTCGAGCTACTTCTCACTTTCTTCCTGTTGCAGATCAATTCCAGAAAGGTCACTTGGTACACTCAGGTCGTTTTATTCCTAACAGAATCAAAATCAGTAACAGGGTGATCTACGGTTGCCGTTTCAATTAGTGCAGGAGGATTGATATTCCTCGCTGCTTCATCATGAACTCGATGGTTATCTGCAGGCAATGATAGAGAAGACTCGAACTCAGTGGCAGGGTGATCTTGAGTTGCAGCTTTGAGTAGTGTAGGAGGATTGATATTCCTCACTTCTTCAATTTCATGCCCAACTAGACGATTATCTGCAGGGAGTGATAGGGAAGAATCAAACTCAATGGTAGGGTGAACTGACTTCTCTACTTCTGTATCATCTAATAGAGATGTCGACAAATTATCAGGAATAATCTCCGTGTCAGGCTCTAGTTTTAGAGATCGATATGAAAGATCTTTACCCTCACTGACTCCAAAAGGATTGATTTGTACAAGACTCGACATTCTCAGTGGCACAGAACAACAAGAACAAATTTCTTTGTGAACACCAGATGACTCAAGACTAGACTTATCGGAGACAAATGGAAGGAGGCAGCCTTCACATATATGATTGGCATCAGCAAGTTTTTGGTGAACACGACAATGTACCAACGATGAGATCTCTGATTTATGAGCATCACAAATTAAATCCTTATAGAATCCGGGTTTCTCATTGCCAAATACGTGATCCAGCCTCGAGCATAGGAGGCAAGGGGTTTGTAGTTTGAACAAACGAGCAAATATTGTGACCAGGTATGAGAACAAGGCATTTACGAACAACAGAAACATCAATAACCATTCATAAACAGCAGAAGCTAGAATAGTTGAAAGCCGGAAAGAATCCTTTTGCGTGTTGATCTGACTTGTCGAAACCATTGCAACGGATTATCCAGTGTAATGAGTTCCAAGTTTAAAGTATGTGCTGCAAATAAACCAGAACATGGCTAAATTAAGAACACCATTATAAAATTTTAAAAAAATCAAGAGAAAAATATATAATAGTCATATTCAAATCAGAAATTTAGCATTCCTATGATTCAATAGGTTACAAGTACATGACTGGTGTTGGATTTTATGTCTTGCATACTTATTCGGTGTGAAGAAAAGATAGTGATACAAGTAGAGGGTTCGAAGCGAAGGATCAAAGAGGAGGAGAAACAGTCAGCAGCAGCAGCCAACAGAGAAAGGAACGGTCGATCGTGCGGTCGACTGTCACCTTCTTGGGTTGATGGTCTGGGAGTTGTGGTCGACCGCAATTGCAATGCTGATGGATTTTTTGGGTGCGGGTTTGTTGATTCGATTGAAGCCAACTTCGTCTTCTGATTAGATCATACGACTCTAATTATATGTTTATCATACACATATACCAATTTTTTGGGGGTGTTTGGCAGATGACTAGAGTTAACTAAACTGGAAAATTTTGGGGTGTTTGCTACATGAGGTCATTATGGTGTTGAGACAACTTGAATTATCACAACTTTTAGGCTGAAAAATAGCTATCTCGACTCCAGGTTCCTAACTAAACTCTGCTCTCTCCAGTTATACTAACTAAACTCCATTTCCAAACACAACCTAAGATGTACTGTTAAAATAAATCTAATTATCATAGAAAGATTACTCCAAATGCATCCTAGATCTTGAATTTTTTATATAAAAAAAAATCATCCCTTTTTAGGTGATCTTAATCATGAAGCAAACATCCAAGCTGATAATTATCAATTTTCATAAGAGAAAAGTAAAACAATATCAACTTCAACATACGAGATAACCCAGAGTGAGTCAACTAAATCAAGTAAAAGCACACTTAAAAGAAGCAAAAATTAGACAACCTTAGCAAAGTTGATAAAAAAAACTTGGAAGTAAACAAGAAAATATAAGACATACCCAAATTTCTGCCCTGAGAAATGAATCAGATGGAAACTTCCAAGATTGCAAAGGAGTAGGATGGCATGAGAGTAGAGAAGAGAGAGACAAATTAAGGGACCAAATTAAGGTGGGAGAGGCTTATATTGGAATTTTTTGCCGTCATAGGCCACATTTTGAAAATATTTGCGATTATGGGACAGTTTCGAAACTATTAGCGTTGGTGGGCTAACTTGTGTCACGTCAGCAGCGGCCGTTATTCTCATTAGCGTCCTATTCATTTTGAATGTCACTAATGGAAATAGCGGCGCCTATATTTTAAATATTTTTGAATTTTTTGTTTGCTGTCGCTATTCCCACTAGTGACTTTAGTATATATATAGTCATTGATGAGATTAGCGACCTCGAATAAATATAAAACTGAGGTCGAATGAATATAAAACTGATGGGATTAGCGACCTTAGTATAGAACTTTTCCCAAAAATTTAAAACTGAGATAGCGACCTCAGTATAATAAGGTCGCTATTCCCAATAACGACTTCAGTAGGAAACACAATCTCCTTGATCTTTGTAAAATTTACAAAATAGTTATACAACTAAGGTCTCTATTCGGAATAGCGACCTTAGTACAATAAAGGCCTCTATTCGGAATAAGCCTCTATTTGGGATTAGCGATCTTAGAACAATAAAGGTCTCTATTCCGAATAACGACCTTAGTTTTAAAAATAAATTGATTGTCATTTTTCAGAGAGCAAAAGCTCTCTAGATTTTACCAAGTGATAGAATACAGCTCATATGAGGTCGCTAATTTCATTAGCGACCTCATATAAATTAAGGTCGCTAGTGGAAATAGCGACGGCAAACAAAAAATTCAAAAAAAAATAAAACATAGGTCGCTATTTTCATTGACGACATCGAAAATAAAAAGGCCGCTATTGGAAATAAAGTAGTTGGGAAACTGGCCGAAAAACGCCAATATTTTCAAAAAAGTGACCTATGTAGTCAAAAAAAACTCCTTATATTGGGTTGGGTGAGGTGGTGATGTGGTCAATTAATTAATGTAATGAATGGATCTCATTTTAATGTAATGAATGGATCTCATTTTAATATTAATGGGGGAGGGACAGCTAGAGTCGGCAGCTTTCCGGAAAATGACAGCAACCGAAAGGCCTAATTGTTTGCCCAATCAAATTTCCAACTTTCCAACCAATAGTCCAATAGTCTACTATAAAACAAGTCTTTTGCCAATCCTATTAGAGCATGTCCCCATATTTTCAAAATTTAAAAAATTGGATAAAATATGAGCTGTAGTTGTTCCCTATATCTAAAAATTTTAAAAGTTTTTAAGAAACAATGTTTTTGTATATTTGAAAAGATAAATAGGAATTTGAAAATTTTAGCATTTAAAAGATGAAATTTTGTCCTAAGAATTCGTTAACGGTTAATTCTCTCGAACGAAATATGAAATTTCGTCTATTTATATATATTTTTTATTTTAAACAATCGGGCGAAAAATGAAGCTTCGGTAATTTTTTTATACTAAATATATCGGACGGGAGATGAACTCTCGTCCGTGCTAAATTGTGTCCAAATGTATAGAACGAAATACGATCACCCGTTTCTTTAAAAACAATTAGCTTTTTTTGAATGACAAAAATACCCTCCTTTCAATCTCAATATTCACTAGATGCTACTCCAACGGCTAGTATTCAATATCACAACGACTCTATTTTTCAATTGGCTATATATATGAACACTATGTTTTTCCCAAATTTCAGGCACAAAGTCTTCCACTCCATTCTGTTTATTCCACAAGTTTTAGTCTCATCTTTCTTTCTCAATTTCTTTATTTGTAATTCGGTACAATGGCGAATCGTTCTAATGAGGGTAGGGCATACACAGGTATTAAAGATCTTGTTCTATCACAATCTTGGATTGCTATAACTAAAGATCTGTATATCGGTAGCGATCAATCCGGGACACAGTTTTGGGATTGCATTTATCTTACATTTGTTAGTCTTATAGGCACAACCGACAGAACGGTCGGCTTCCTTTCAAATAGATTCGGGGTAATTCAAAAGAAGTTGCTCTGTACACTACAAAGTTGGGCAATGTATCAAATACAGCAGCAATCGGAACTATTGAGGCGGATAAGGTGTGTATATTCCCGTTAGCCTTGCCCAATTCAACGGGGTGAATCTCAACTCACCACACGGCAGGGTGAAATGTGTGCGTAGTGTCACACCATCTCTCAACTAAGGCCTCGACAAGCCGTTGAGATGACTTTTCGGTATCAATTGTAAATAAATGGTGTCACCCAGCATTATCGATGATTTCCTTCACTAGTGACAAACGACACATCGCATGTATGCTTTTACTGGACCATTCCAATTTTCCCTAAATGTACAAAATCTACCATATGAGATCTCGGTAATATGCTTACAAATATGAGGGTGGTCGTCGACAACCCGTTTCCACATTGCTGGATCGCTGAGATCCAATTCTGGAGTATCTGATTTGGCTTCTTTTCCTCTGTTTCCATGATCTGAACCGATTTAATTTTTCGATTTGATCCTATTGATAAATCTTCAGATCGACATTACGTTTTGGACTTGATATCCCGGAGAATGGAATTGAGACGAGGAAAAAGTATTTGGACAGAGAAGTGAAGTCAGAAGAGTAGGAATGAATATGTATGAAGAAGGAAGTAAAACTAGACGAATATATAGAGTTTTAAGTAATATACACTGTGAAGGGTAAATTAGGTGAAAAAAATGAATTTGTGGGACGGCAGATGATCCACCGTCCCGCAAAAATCCAAATTAAAAAAAAAAGTTCTCTCGAACGAGACTCCATCTTCTGTCAGTGCTCTCAACTGGACCCCACGCATGTCAGACGGGATTTGAAATCTCGTCCGTGCATGTATTAAAAAAAATCTCAGATGGGATATGATATCCCACCCAATATTTTTTTCTTCTTCTTAATTGCGATGGACGGGGTTTAATCCAACGTCCCTCATTTTTAAATTTAAAAAAAACCAAAATTTCAATGGGACTATAATTCTCACATTTTAAGTTGAACGACTATAGCAAGAACTCAAATTTTCTATTTCCAAATGCCATATTTGGAAATTTTGAATCTCAACGACTACAGAATCTCTTACAAGTCAAGTAGTAGATTTGACGTAATAAATGCGGCTACTATAAGGAATTTTTTTTATATGGTACTTTTCGAAACTATTTGTAGACTTAGGACAGTTGCCAAAATATTTGTGCTCGTGGACTCAACAACTACACTCGCCGTTCCCAACGGCGAGTTCAGTTGTTGAGTGCTCGCCGTTGGGACACGGCAAGTGTAGTTTTTTGTTTTTTTTTTTTGTGTTTTTTTGAGAAACTCGTCATTCCCAACGGCGAGTTTAGTTCAAATTTTTTAATGAAGACTCGCTGTTGGGAATGGCGATGAAATTTATACTAGACTCGCTGTTAGGAATGACGAGTTTAGCTCAAAAAAAATTCTAAGGGGTTTTTTTTCTTCCGAAAATGCACTAAGTGAAACAGTGAGTTTCACTCTCTGTAAAATTTTCTATATCATTACCGTTCTCAACAGTGAGTCTAGTATAAAGAACATCGCCGTTGAGAACAACGAGTTTTATTTGATAATTTTGAACTAAACTGCCGTTCCCAACAACGAGTTTAGTACAAAGAACCTCGCTCTTGGAAACAACGAGTCTTTTTAAAAAAATTACTGAACCCGCCGTTGAGAACAACGAGTTTCTCAAAAAATTAGCACTAAACTCGCCGTATCCCAACGGCGAGCATGAACATAAAGAGAAAAAAAAAAACTATTTTTGGGCCCGAGGCAAAAGACCCAAATAATTGTTTTTGGGAGCCCATAATAATATAAGTTTTTTTACGCGCAAACTACGTGTCCATATTTACAAGGAGATACAAATTTGGGAGTCCCTAAAATTACAAAGAATCTGGAGGGCTGAGGCAGCCGCCTCAACCGTCTCAAAGTGGGGCCCGACCCTGACTATCACATGTGTACTTCAAGGAGCATCATGACATAATCATCCCTGCTTGCCACTCTCATAAACATTAAGAAAAAAAAAATTTTGAATTCCAAGGAAAAAGAGGTCCTTACAATAAAATTTGTATTCCCTCCAATTTCAAAATACAAATACATAGCTTACAATCCCCAAACAATCCCCAACAATCAACAATTTGATAATGAAGCTAACAAAACCAAAAGCAACTCACTTTGAATCCACTATATACCTCCTCCTCTCTTCGTCTCCCTTCTCCTCCTCAACCCTCTCCCAACCCTCCTCCTCCTACTACCACCAGTACTCCTCCCTCCTCAAATCCTTCGTCACCCACAAATCCCTTAACCCCGCGAAGCAGCTCCACACCCGCCTCATCCTTTCCGGTCTCGGCACTGACCCCAACTTGGCCACCAAGCTTGTCAACCTCTACTCAACCACCCACCACCTCTCCTATGCCCACAACCTATTCGACCAAATCCCCAAGCAAAACCTCTTCCTGTGGAACGTCCTCATTCGCGCCTATGCGTGGTCCGGTCCCTACCAAACCGCATTGTCCCTCTACGATGGACTGCTTGAACACGGGCTTGTTCCGGATAACTTCACCTTCCCTTTTGTCCTCAAGGCTTGTTCCGCTCTGTCGGATATTAATGCAGGGAGGCGGATTCATGAGATGGCGGTAAGGACACGGTGGGTGTCCGACCCGTTTGTCGCTGCCGGGCTTATTGATATGTATGCGAAATGCGGGTGTGTGGATGAAGCGAGTCGGGTTTTTGATGGGGTGACTGAGAGGGATTCGGTTGTTTGGAACTCGATGATTGCTGCGTATTCGCAGAATGGGTATCCTAAGGAGTCGCTGTCGTTGTTTAGGGAGATGGTGGGGGATGGGTTTTGCCCGACTGTTGCGACGCTGGTGATTGTGGCATCGGCTTCGGCCGATTCAGCTGATCTGCCGAGAGGGAGGGAGATTCATGGTTTTAGTTGGAGACGGGGGTTTGAGGGTAATGATAAGGTGAGGACTGCTTTGGTGGATATGTATGCCAAGAGTGGTTGGGTGAAAATTGCGAGGAATATTTTTGAGCATTTGGCGGAGAAGGGGGTTGTCTCTTGGAATGCTATGATTTGTGGGTACGCGATGCATGGCTATGCAGATGAAGCGCTTTCTTTGTTTTCTGTGATGAGGGAGGCGAAGATCCGAGACGTAGTTCCCGATCATATCACCTTTGTTGGTGTCTTATCGGCTTGCAGTCGCGCTGGACTGTTGGAGAAAGGTCGCGAGTTGTTTGATTTGTTGGTATATGGTTACTCTATTCAACCGACTGTTCAGCACTATACTTGTATGGTTGATCTTCTTGGACATTCGGCTAGCTTAGATGAGGCATATGAGTTAATCAAGAAGATGCCAATGAAGCCAGATTCTGGTATTTGGGGTTCTCTCCTCAATGCATGCAAGATCCATCGAAATGTTGAGTTGGGGGAGTTTGCTTTGGAAAAGCTCATTGAATTGGAGCCAAATGATGCAGGGAACTATGTGCTTCTGTCAAACATTTACGCCCAAGCTGGGAATTGGGAGAGAGCAGCAAAAGTGAGGAAGCTGATGACTGACAGAGGGCTGAAGAAGAGCATTGCATGTAGTTGGATTGAGGTGAAGAACAAGGTGCATGCATTTCTTGTGGGGGATCACACTCATCCCTATTCTGAAGAGATATACAGGGAGTTGGACAGATTGGAAGGGCTAATGGAAGCAGCTGGATATGTGGTTGATACATTGCCTGTGTTTCATGATGTAGGGGACGACGAGAAGAGGAACATGGTTAGAGGTCACAGTGAGAGGTTGGCCATTGCATTCGGACTAATTAGTACGCCCCCAGGCACAAGACTTATGATAACAAAGAATTTGAGAGTTTGTGAGGACTGTCATGGTGCTATCAAGTTTATTTCGAAGATTGTGGAGAGGGAGATCATAATAAGAGATGTTAATCGTTATCATCACTTCAAAGATGGCCAGTGTTCGTGCAGGGATTATTGGTGATGGGTGCAGAAAAACTAGTCCAAGGAACACTTGATTTGGTTATTAATTTTCTAATTGTACAGCAAATATCTGCTATAATAAAGTCATGGTTCATGAAGACATTTTCAACTGAATATCCTACTCTTCCTCTCTGAGGCTTCGGAACACCCAATTGAAGGTTGGTATTTATTATCAAAACGTCCCGTTTAAAAGAGTTTCCTTTTCTAATTCATGTTTGAATTCATTAGAATTTTGGATATCAAATGCATTTGCTGCTCGGATTGTTCAAACACACACAACTTCTTGCATTCCTATATTTTTCTTTTGATCTATCCACATTTCATAATTCAAAGGATCAAGTTGCCTAACCTTATGATTATGGTTTTGTTTGGTTTCTTTTTGACATTATCATCATTATAAATGGGATTAATAGGTTTGCAATAATAGATTCATAGTTCATTCTGAAACCTAAATTTTTTCCAAAGAAATTCTATGAGTTCATCCTGCAATTTTAGGAATTTTTCTTCATTTTGTGATGTGAGTAAATTGTAAACCATCATTCACATGCTTTTTTCTTGTACTTGCGTTTTTGCTTGGCTTCTGCATGCTTTCATTGCTTGATTGCTTTGGAAAGGTTAACTGTATAATAATGTTTTTTCCCATTCTATTTGTTGGTTAGGTTAGCTGAACTGAAGAGCCTGGTAACAACACAACACCTCAAGGAGGAGCAACAAGTTGCATGGAGGGACTACCTAGCTATTAACATAGAGCCTTGTGTCTATTACCACTATCTCGACACAGCATTATTCGGAGATTACAAGCACACCATAGATCAACAAAACATTTAGTTGGTTCCGAAGATCAACAAGTAACCTGCCAACTTATCTCGACAACCAAGGTGGTTTGATTGCATTGATCAGGCATCACAGAAATTGCAAGGTGGGTATTTCTTTAAATTTTATGTCTCATATCAGTAATACCGATACAAGGGGTGAACCTGATATAGGAGTCTTTACGAGAACTTGTCGTATTTTGCAATTTGAATTGAAAGTTAATTTTTCTTTCTGATCTCGCGTGATAAGTTTCTAATAGCAGTTTCTTAAAAGTTCATGAGTTTTTTTAAGTTAGGGACAATACAAGCTCCAGGAGATACCGAAATCTAAAAAAATATAGTAAGAGAATGTCTATTTATTCTACTTCCAGTGTTCTTTATTTTCTGAATAAACAAACATGCTCATCTCGTGCATAAGTTGTATAATAACTCTAGAACTGATTAAAAACATAAACTTAAAATTCTGAGTTGATTAACTACACAAATATTGCTGAATGCTCTAAAATTATTTCAAGACTTGTAATTTTTTTTCGCTTTAATTGGGTCAATGCCCTCAAACACCATGTCGTCCACACATGAAGTGCTTTCTTGATTACCTTCCAAACAATTGGTCGAAAACTGTATAAAATTAAGAAAATGATGATTAATTCATTCAAATAGTAATGCACCCCATTTCATCTTCTTTTGCAACAATGAACTACTGCAACATTTAGTGCCTGTAAAATTCCTTATTAAAAAAGAATGAGCAGACTCCACTCCTCCACCCTTACCAACCGCGCTACCATGACCAAACGTGAGAGTGATCTTGAGCAGGAACGACGAGCGACCAAGAGGACCGGAGAAGAGTACGCCGCAGGCGATCTCATAAGAGGAAGGAGTCGTTCGGTGACTAGAGTACCTCGAGTGGTCCATAAAGGACGCTCAAGGGAGATGGCAAAACACCGAGAGGAGAGGAGCAGGATTGCGGGGCATAAGAGACGCGCCACGGAGATAGATAGAGATGTTCGTCGATCGCCGGAGCATCGGCGGAGATCCTATGCAGAGGCGACTCGGAGTGAAAAAGATGGATACATATGTCAGAGATCTCTTTGGAGATGGTTGTTGCCTGAGAATAGGATTATTAAGAAAAGAGATGATGACGAAGGCGAATGGATTCTGGTGCGTCCAAAGAAATTGCGGAAGGCGGAGAAGACTGCGAAGAGGAAAAGAATCTCACCGGACTCTTCGAAGTCGGAGAACGGGATCCAATGCCTTAAGTGCTCACAAAAGGGCACATGATCCATGATTGCACTAACAAATGGTTTTGTTACGCCTGCAAAAGTTTTGGTCAGATATCGACGACGTGTAACAGAGGCAAGGGATCCATGATTACACCAGCGAAGTCACCACCACGCTCGTTACCAAAGATAGAAAGTCCGCGCAACTCTGTGCAAAGCAAAACCCAAGAGAGTATCGCCCGAGGGAGGAAGGTGATTAAGGCAGTAATAACCCCGATGCCGATCATGGCGGACTTCAAGAGATGTTTTGCGATGTGCGTGGTGGTCAAAGCTCACACTGGAAATCCTACAGTCGACGAGATTGCTAACACATCGGTGGCAAACACCAAGGGCTCGTCCAACATGAATTGGATGGTCCAACGTATCCGTCGGAATTGCTTCTTTGTCCATTGTCAAAATGAGGAGAGAATTAACGAAGTTTTAGCTCTAAGGGGGCGTTTGGTACACAGATTGGAGAATTTCTTGGAAAGGGCGGATTCCCAGGAATGTGAGGGTAGGAATCATGATTCTCAGAAATGTTGTACTGCATTTGGTACAAGATATTGCATTCCAGAAAATATTTTATTACTATGTTTGGTATAAACCAATTCATTCCCATCAATCCTTCACTATAGTAGACATTACCAGAATACCTAATATAATTGTTATCTACTTTAGTAATCGATGCATATGCGTGACACGTACAAAACCAGTACTGATATATATATATTTTAAAAACCCGAGTATAGTAACAAATAGATGACTAAAAAAGTCATATTATGATTCTTATATATTTTAACCAGGTAGATAAAAAATATAACAAAAAGAAAATATGAAATGCATGCAGTACAAACACATGCTCTTAGGCATACGTGGACCTATTTGCTTGGTCAATGAAGATCACTATTGAATGTGCTTGGAAGTATGGGCGGAGCTTGCGAGCGGCCAACCAGGGCGCAGGCCATCTTCTCCATTTTTTAGTAACCGAGCTCGGCGTCATGAAGGACTTTACTTACATAGTAGATCGACTTTTGGGTTCTGTCCTCTTCTCTCACCAAGATGGTGTTGAGAGTATAATTTGAAGTAGCCAGGTAGAGGTAAAGTGTCTCTCCCGACTCGGGCTTGTTTAGAGCGGGGGATTGACTAGATAAGTCTTGAGCTGCTTAAAGGCCCTTTGTTGTGCTTGTCCCCACTCGAAGACCTTTGCTCCCTTTGAGTGCTTTGAAAAATGGGAGACACTTATGCTCTGATTTGGAGAGGAAGCGTCTGATTGTGGCAAGGTGCCCTATGAGTCTTTGGACTTCCTTAATGCTAGATGGGGGACTCATGTCTAGTATGACTCAGATCTTTTGTGGGTTGACTTCGTTTCCCTTTTGGCTGACCAAGAGCCGCAGGAATTTGTCTGAGGACACCCCGAAGGCACACTTAGAGGGATTGAGCTTCATATTGTGCTTATGTCGAAGGCTTCTTGGAGGTCGATCACATGGGCTCTTTTGCTGAGGCTCTTTACCAACATGTTATCTACATAGACCTTCATGTTCATGCCGATCTGTTCCTTGAAGACTTTGTTGACGAGGTGTTGATAAGTGACTCTGACGTTTTTCAGTCCAAAGGGCATGACCCGGTAACAATACATGGCTTGGTCGGTGATAAAAGACATGAGAAATGCCAAGGGAGAACATTCTGATCTAATTATATCATGAGAAAGCGTCTGTAAAACTCATGAGTTTGTGGCAGGATGTAGTGTCATCAGGGTGTCGATGCTTGGAAGAGGAAATGGTCCTTCGGGCATGCTTTGTCCAAGTCGGTGAAGTCGATGCAAATTCTCCATTTGCCATTGGCTTTCTTCATCATCACCACATTCTACAGCCATTCAGGGTAGCTGTCTTCTTGGATGAAACATGCGGCTAGGAGTTTATCAACTTCTTCCTTGATGGCTTATTGTCGGTCAGGGGCGTACTTGCAACGTTTCTCCTGAACTGGCTTGACTTCGGGATTGACACTGAGACGATGCATAATCAGTTGCTCTGAGATACTGGGCATCTCGGCAGCGGTCCAAGCAAATAGGTCTTGGTTCTCTCTAATGCATTCAATGATCTGTTCTTTGACCTGGTGAGGGAGGGCCTTGCCTACTCGAAAACTCTTGGTCCGTAGGGGTGGTACACCATACCGTACCATCATTACTCTATCGTCTACCGTACCGAAGTACTCGGTACACAAATTTCTCTACCTGTGCTAAGATTTTGGTACTACTGAGTTCGATAATACCGGAATATCGATACGGTAATGGTAGTACCATACATCAATTAGCTCAAAAAATTAACATTCATATAAATGACAAAAAAAGGATAAATCAGCTCAACATAAATATATATATGAAGAAGTTTCAACATAAACATATATATGAAGAAGTTCCAATAATCAGACAATGTCAATTCTCAAACGAGACCTAGCTTACGGTCTGTAATTTAGTCTAACATCTATTTTTCTTCTGTTGCTGATATTAGGTCTTCGAAGCTAATCAGCAATCGAGAGGGGTAGGCATGCTTTTGATATGGAGAAAAGAGCATTGCATCTATTGCTGGAGGAAGGTATAATTCATGTTTAACTTGACTTCTGTAAGTAGAAACTTCATTCGATCGCTAGATGAATGTACACCTCTATTTGCTTTTTCTTCTTTTCAGGCAAGGAACTGCATCGAAGGCAAGTTTTAAACATTATGAATCAATACTACAGCAATATGCATCACCCTCGGCCAAAGTTTCATCTACAAAGTTTTAGACCTAAAGAACAGAGAGGACCATTTCTAAGTATTGGATATTGAGCTAGGCATCATATTCAATTCATAATTTATTGTTCTTACAATTGAAATTTGATAGGGTTTCTGTTTATTCTTTGGTGCTAAAGAAGAACGCATATTTGTGTAGCTTCAATTGGTATTTACGATGAGTTCAGTTTGTTTGATGGTTACAGTTACAATTTCATAGATGTATAAGTTTCAATATAATGTATCTTTATGTATGCATATTAGCTTCAACATTATGCAATATGATCGATTCAATATGCTACTCTATTAGCTTCAACATTCTGCAATATGTTTGATTAGATATAATTGGATAGCTTCAGCATTCTGTCATAATTAAAAGAACTTATTATAGACACCCATTAATGTATGGCTAAAGCAACTTTTCCATATTAGATTCTAGACAGCTCCTTATTAATGTAACCAATATGTCTAAAAGATGCAATACGAGCGAATATGATAGCATGCGAAGAACTAAAGAAGAGCTGAAGAGAAAAATTGAAAAAGAAATAAGAAAAATGGGCATGGGCCTGGACCTAGGTCTGGGCCTGAGATTTTAAATATAAAAATTAAATTAAATATATATTAAATATACTCGGTACGGTACGGTATACCATCAGTATGAATATTGGGTACTAGTACCAAATCATATAATTTCGGTACGGTATTACAAAGTTTTCGGTAATGTATGGTATGGTAACGGTATGGTACGGTATGGTACGATAATATGATATTTTTTTACACCCCTATTAATCGGGTCCCTCTTAGATAAAGGGATCTCCTTGAGTTCATTGACCGGTTCAGAAATGACCTGACTAGTCCCGTGGGGGAGTTCTAATGCCTCGAACAGAAGGACTGAGCCCCCCATTGTAGTTGTGTAACACCTCTGAGCTGTCTCTTGGCTCCTTTTGGCTTCCTCTATTCCTGCTGAGGTCGGGAACTTCATTTTCATTTGAAAAGCTGAGGGTACAATAAGAAGTACTACTAGGCCCGATCGGCCAAGGATGGAGTTGTAAGCATCCTTCACGTCGACGACCATGAAATCCATTACCTCGATTCGGGTTGTTGGGGCTTTCCCTGCAGTCACATCAAGAGTGACTATTCATTCGATTAAGACCGGAACCCCATAGAACCAGTGGAGCGTGTATTCGACCGGTTTGAGACGATCTCGAGAAAGCTTGAGACATTCAAAGGTTTCAAGGGAAAAAATATTAACAAAACTGCCATTGTCGACCAGGATGCGATGTACCTCGTGGTTGACCATATGGAGATTAATTACAAGTGCGTCGCAGTGGGACGTTTGAAACCCTTCTAGGTCCTTGTTTGAGAATGTCACTGGGACTCCTAGGCTCTTGGCAGGGGGGAAGTTCTGCACTGAATTCACTTCTTGGATGGAGGCCTTCCGGGAGGAGTTTGATTCTCCCCCCATAGGCCCTCCGTGGATGGAGTGGAGAACCGTTCTTGGCTCTGAGTTGTCAGAACAGAAGTCTAGTAGAGTCGCCCGATGGAAGGATCCGCTTTCGTTGGAGAGTCTATCTTACCTACGCTTGGAACTTAGAGGGCTTATATGCTCGCTTGTTAGCTCCTTGGGATGGTAGTAGATCGGGTCTGTCCTTCCAAATGAACTTGGATAGGTGCTCCCGCTGGAAAAGTTCTTCGATTTCTTCCTTGAGAGCATGACAATCATATGTGTCGTGGCCACTGTGAAAACAACACCATTTATATCTGTTCTTTCTCTGCCCTGGAGTGTTCATATTCAGGGGAGGGTGAAGTGGCACCTCCTTGTCTACTGAGAACTGCTGATATATTCACATTAAGGGGATGAACTTCTCAAAATGAGGAGGAAGGCGGTGCTGGCCATTGCCGTCCTTTGGAGCTTCTTGGGACCCTCTTCGTTCGCGCTCTTTCAATTGTTCCCGGACGAGGGCTCCTTCTGACCGCGGGGTTGGAAAGCCTTTTCAGCCCAAATGTACTTCTCACTCCACAACAGGAGTTCTGAGAAGTCCTGAAGAGGCTTCTTAGTAAGGGATGCCTTCAGATAAGCATGGTTGACCTTGTGTCTGAATGCAGCGGCTGCTACTGCTTGATTGAGGGAGGCGATAGATCAGAACTCGGCTGTGAAGTGCCGGACAAAGTTCCTGAGCCGTTCCCTTTCTTTTTTATTCAGGTGCAGTAAAGATGCACTTGTCTTTTCAGTTTGGCGGCTACTTACGAAGTAAGTGAGGAAGAGCTCCTCAAATTGGTCGAAGGAGAAGATAGAGCCTGGAGATAGGCGGAAGTACTACTCCCTTGCTTGACCCCTTCAGTGTGGCATGGAAGGTTTTGCAGAGAAGTGTGTCTGAGGCTTGGTGGATCATCATGAGGGTTTTAAAACTCTCAATATGATCAACCGGGTCAGATTCTCCGTTGTAAGACTCGAAGTGAGGCGGTTTAAAGGTCTCAGGAACATGGGATTCCATGATTGACTTGGAGAAGGGAGGTCTGCTAGGGCGAACGCTTCTTGCTTGATGGTCGTCCTCTTGATTAATTCTGTTAAGATGGTCTCCATCTCTCAGAGGCGGCGAAAGACTGGGTTTTCCCTTTGGTCGGATTTGGTCGACCCGCGGGACTCTTCCTCGTGTATGGTTGTGAGGCGGTGATTGTTTGTCTGTCGGCCTCTGACTGGAGCAACGTTAGGGTTCACAAGATCTCTCCTTTAAAATCTTGGAATTCGGACTTGGTGACGAGCACCCCTTCTTCTATGTTGGTCTTGTGAACTGGTCGACTTGTTGTAGTTTGGTTTCTTCGCTCTCGAGATGGAGGACCTTCTTCGTTCCCTTGGGAAAAGGGGTTCTTCTGGACCTCTCTCGAATCTAGACGAGGGACTTCATCATGAGCTCGTCTTTTGTTTTGGTGAACCCAGAGGCTAGACCCTACTGTCGGTTGACGATGACTTGATGGGGGTCTGGCTGCAGCTGGGGCACCGTAGAAATGGGTTGAGGTACGGACGAAACCTCTGTTTTCGACAAATTGTCGTACATGATGTTGTTCAAGATGGCTTCGGCAGGAGCCCCCCGGTGCTGCTCCTTTGGACGATGGCTGAATCTGCTGGAGAGGGGGATGTTCTGGTTGAGGTTGTTGATCTGGTTGAGGCTGTTGGGGGTGGGGGGGGGGGGGGGGGGGGGGTCGTCCTCCGCATGAGGAGGAGGTGAAGGAAGATTGTTGGCTTATCGGCTGGTAGCCACCGCCTTCCCCTTCCTTCTTGGAGGCATGACTGAGAATGTAGTTTTAGACCGACATGTTGGATCGGAGATCTTTTCTGTTCCTACAGACAACATCAATCTATTGCTGCTAATTTCTATGTGAGAGCAAATAGATGTGAATTCTTTTAATGAAAACAATAAAGATCAAACATTCGTTGTTCGCCGGTGTTGACTACCGCAAATTGTTGTTGACTCCGAAATCTGATTGTTGGGGACGGATGTGATGGCTCTCGTGGACCTGCAAAACAAGCCTGAAACACCAGGGTTGGCCCTGGCGATAAATCCTCCGACGCCTAAGTCAGAAAACTCAGAGATGTCAGGGGTTTTGAGAGCAGGATTTGCAATTACCTGGTTTTTTAGGAGGTCTCGAGGTATATATAGTCACTGAGGGAGGCCAGTTTCAATATAGGCATCTATCTTTACTTCCCCGTGTTTTGATAGAGTCGGTTACGCTCTCCGTGTGAAGAAATTGAGTCATGACTCTTCTCTTTGACGAAAAGATATAGTTTTCAAACTGTCTTGCACCTGGAGGGATCCCAGTGTTTTGATAGAGTTGGTTACCTTCTCCGTGCGAAGAGATCGAGTCAGGACTCTTCTATTGATGAAAATATTTTCAAACTCTCTTGCACGTGGAGGGATAAAACCGGTTACCCCCTCGAAATAAATGGTTTAAAATGTAACCTTCCGATAAATCTGGATTCCTTTGCCTTAGGGCTGCTTTGGCAGTCCCTATTAAATGCTGGATCAGGTCTATGAGCATGAAAACGGCCCAACTTCTCTCGTCGGGCCTATATGTGCTAAAATTTACTGTTTTACCCCTAAGAGCTTTAAGATTTGTGCCCAACGGTACCGATTTTGTGATATTTTTTACCCATATCATGTAGCACTTATAGAATGATTCCGTTGCACATGTTCATTTTACAACAGTCCAATGCCATCACCACTCACCATCACTATTTTTTTATTTTTTTTTAAAGAAAAGGTGAGAGTATGGCCACCCCATTTTATTAATAAGGGGTTAATAAAACAAACTCAGAGTACTGAGCCAAATACAAGGTCCTACAAACATAACAAAATTACATAAACTCCATCCCAAACATGGGGGGTGGGACAAAAGAAGACATGCGTGCAACAAGCCAAGATACATCATGTCCATACCAAAATACATCGTGTCCATGCGACAAACCAAATACAACAAGTCCCCCAGCAGACCCTGGTCTACTTCATATCTTCATTTGTTTGAATTGCTTGCTACACTGGTGCCTGTCATTTGTTGAAAAATTAGAATGAGGGCATGAGTATCAGATATGTATCCTATGCAATATTGTTCTCTTCTTAATCATAATTATCTCATGTCTAACTTCATCTTGTAATTTTGAAAATGTTAATTGCACAATGACCTTGCCAACTAAAGCTTGCAATTATACCATAAAGAGAACACTGCAGAATATATCCATATGGCCATTCAGAAAATTCAATATCGAAGAAACCAATCCATCATGTGCAAGGCTTAGAAGTCAGAACCGCTACTTCTCACAAACAAAGGAAGCACAAATATATTACCTGAGAAAAATATAATAAAGTTCACAGAAACAGAACAAAAAACACATCTAGCTTACACACAGCTCTCTCAAGTCCGGCAAATTAAGGAAGCACCACAAACCAAACTAAAAAAACTGACCGCAGAAGCATTCGTCTTCTTAACAGCAAGCTGATATCAAGTAAAACTAAGAAGATAAAGCTAATAGACTAACAATAGGATGGAATATTTTACTTTTCCCCGCACTTATTCATTAAATCGTTTTTCTAAGCAGATTTTGCCTTGACAAGCTTCTCGATCAGGTCAGCAGCGTCCTGCACTGTGGCGATGGTCTGGGCGCTCTCTTCTTCCACACTAATCCCGAAAGCCTCTTCCAGTCCCATCACAACCTCAACCTGCATGTATATAGCATCTGTGTTTACGATAAATCCGTAGTGGTAGCATAATTCTATTTTGGATGAAAATTTAAGATGGTTCATTTTCATTTGCTTGAACTTTAATTGCACAGCCAACAGATAGACTCGTTGACTGTCTACTAACCACTTGGATCTACAACAAGATGAATTCTGCCTATAAGAAACTTTAATTCAATCCGTGGCATATAATTTTTAGCTTCAAGTATTAGGTGAATGTTCAAGCTACTTTCTAGTCACATAAGGTTCAGTTCATTGCCAATAATCCCTATCTAATAGACTAATATATCTATACATGTAGACTTGTTCAAAATAAATGATGATGAGCAATTACATTAATTAAATGCAGTTTAAGCAAAAGATTGATTTTTAAAATTATTTTAGTTGAGAAAGGATTCATCTCCGTTAATCATAATAAACAAAAACAGCGTACCGTATCGAGTGAATCAGCACCAAGGCTTTGAAAGGTTGATGCACCAGAGACTTTCGAATCATCAGGAAGAGCCAGCTGCTTCTTAACAATATCACAGACCTTCTCAAGAGTGTCTGGTTTAGCCTGTTCAAAAAACAAGCACCCTTGGTCAACCAATATTTATTTAAAACACTTATTATAGGGACAAACAATACGATAATTATATGGTTATAATACAAGTAAACTATCATTGTAATGGCTACAAAGATTCTAATAATTGTAATTAATAATAGGAAAACTTACAGCACAAGAAACACGGAACCGCATTGGAGCTGGCTGCATTCTGACTGATGGAAAGCTTCTGCTTTGACTGGAGAAAGAAACCATCTTCAAAGATGGGACCCCAGAGACAGCCTGCACATTATACGAAAAAATCATGACTCTGTTCATCGATATACAAATCATTTGTGATAATACATTATACATGATTAAATGGAAGACATTTGTCTAACAGAACATGTCAAAACAATGTAGTTTCAAGGTTGTAGAATATATGACTTAGCTGCTATAGAAAACCAATTTAATTTATATTTCTTTTACAATATTCAATCAAATTTGAGAACATATTCAATTAATGAGAAGATGTAAGCAACAACCTTCACAACATTGACATACAAATTAATCTATAAATGTACAACTGCTATAGAGTAAAGACAATAGATCAAAAAAGTTTGCGAGATAAAACAACAATAAGGGTTGGTGCCCTACTTGAGGCCAAGTGCAAGCAAGATGAATTTATGATGTAATACGCTATTTAATTTAGGTTTGGCTCTGTGAAAAGGATAGTAAAAAGAAGTTGAAAGCCATTTTCTTGAAGCAGATGTACTTATATATTGCATATCTAAAATATTTTATCTGCATAGAAGTCTATAAATACATTATACACACATCAAGATTTCTTTTGGGTATCATAGGAATTTATTCAATCTTGAATTATAAACAAGAGCTCAAGTTCGAACTTTTTTTTGCCAAGACTTTGAATGGAAAAGTTAAATTAGAAGTCCATCCCACTGAATCCAGGTCTTCCTCTAGTTCTCAAACAGATCAATAGAGCCACACTTTATCAGACTTGCGCACTTCTATGTCAGGATTGACACAAAGTGAGAGGTGGACATAGAACCTCTCTAAATCCAGCTTTTGGTAGAATATATGACTTAGCTGCTATAGAAAACCAATTTAATTTATATTTCTTTTACAATATTCAATCAAATTTGAGAACATATTCAATTAATGAGAAGATGTAAGCAGCAACCTTCACAACAATGACATACAAATTAATCTATAAATGTACAACTGCTATAGAGTAAAGACAATAGATCAAAAAAGTTTGTGAGGAGATAAAACAACAATAAGGGTTGGTGCCCTACTCGAGGCCAAGTGCAAGCAAGATGAATTTATGATGTAATACGCTATTTAATTTAGGTTTGGCTCTGTGAAAAGGATAGTAAAAAGAAGCTGAAAGCCATTTTCTTGAAGCAGATGTACTTATATATTGCATATCTAAAATATTTTATCTGCATAGAAGTCTATAAATACATTATACACACATCAACATTTCTTTTGGGTATCATAGGAATTTATTCAATCTTGAATTATAAACGAGCTCAAGTTCGAACTTTTTTTTGCCAAGACTTTGAATGGAAAAGTTAAATTAGAAGTCCATCCCACTGAATCCAGGTCTTCCTCTAGTTCTCAAACAAATCAATAAAGCCACACTTTATCAGACTTGCGCACTTCTATGTCAGGATTGACGCAAAGTGAGAGGTGGACATAGAACCTCTCTAAATCCAGCTTTTGGTAGGCACTCACTACATGCCACAGAGCGTCGGAGGCTGAGCAACCTAGGTGTGCAGTGGACGCCTTAACTCTAACAAGTAAATAACTAAAAAAAGGACTACTTTAGATATATAACTCTTGTAAACATGTATGAGTGTTCAAAAGCAAACGCAGTTCTAGCTAGAATTGTGAAATGAATTTATATCATTTTTTGTTTTTGGAGTATAATCATTGACTTTCTTCTTTTGACCACCTTATACATTTTTTTTTTGTGGAATTACATCTTATTACAATTGAGAAATTTTGATAAAGAAAAAACATTTAAAGAGAATATGACACTGATTTTGAACAGAATAGTTTTCTTGTTAAGAAAAGCAACAATTCTAGAATAAAACACAATGAGATTTTTGAAAATTTAAATTAAGGGCAAAACAGCCTATGCATTTAGCCAACAGATAATGATATGCCAATTTGAAACGGAATGTAGAACCTAAACTTTCCATCTTCCCATTAGCAGAGCACATATTACATGAATTTAGATTTAACTATAGTGAACATAGCACTAAACCAATACCAAACTTACAATACAATTAACATTACTAAAATTCTACAACACTTTAAAGAAAAACAAAAATCTTTATTTATTCATAAATATACCTAATAAGAACCCAACGCGAAACAAGATTGTAGATTACATGCTTATTTAAAACGATCCACCCAACTAAACACCCTTGCACAATTTTCACACAAGCACCCTCTCAGTTTACAGTCACAGAAAAGATATGCCCATAATCACATACTAAATTATGGACATGTAGCTACCCATCAATAACAACAATCTATTGAATTCAATCAAAACCATTCATTTAAAATTTGAACCTTTTTTTTCAAGAAACAAAAATTAATGATTAAAAAGGGTCAATTTTCATATCCCAAAGCAGCCTACAAAAGTGGAAACAAGCCAACGCGAAACAAGATTGTAGATTACATGCTTATTTAAAACGATCCACCCAACTAAACACCCTTGCACAATTTTCACACAAGCACCCTCTCAGTTTACAGTCACAGAAAAGATATGCCCATAATCACATACTAAATTATGGACATGTAGCTACCCATCAATAACAACAATCTATCGAATTCAATCAAAACCATTCATTTAAAATTTGAACTTTTTTTTTCAAGAAACAAAAATTAATGATAAAAAAAGTCAATTTTCATATCCCAAAGCAGCCTACAAAAGTGGAAAAAACCACGTGCAGTGCTTATGTTCAACCCTTTCTGGATTTAGGAAGCTGAGATGCCTGCCTATAAGGTAGCGCTTGGCCCAGCTTAAAATTAGCTTATCTTCTCCTTTAGAAGGAGAAGCTGGGCCAAACACATATTTCGAAAAGCCCAAAAAAAGTAGAAGTAGCTTTTTTTTATAAAGAAAAGGAGCTCCAAAAGAAGCCCTCCAGATCTACTTCTGGCTTCTCCTTTTCTCTTCTTTTCTACCATTCTCTTTTCTTATCCAAAGAAACCAAAAGAAAACCCCCAAAGTTAAATAATACAGGCACTGAATGATTCCTTCCTTCGAAATACCACCGCTCAACCATGGATCAGAATCAACCATGGATCAAATACCACCGCTCCATAGAACATGATTCCTTCCTTCGAAAAAGATGATATTTTTCGATTCGAAATTGTGATTTTTTTTAGATGGATCAGATTCGAAATTGTGATTTTTTTTAGTTTGAGATGATATTTTTTTTAGTTTGAGATGATATTTTTTTACTTCAGAAGGGATCGAAGAAGAGAAGATGATAGTTTGAGATGATTTTTTTTAGTTTGAGATGATGTCCTGTTGGCTATGGATCAGATTCGAAATAGAATATGGATCAGATTCGAAATTGTGATTTTTTTTAGTTTGAGATGATATTTTTTTTACTTCAGAAGGGATCGAAGAAGAGAAGATGATAGTTTGAGATGATTTTTTTTAGTTTGAGATGATGTCCTGTTGGCTATTTGGTACGTAAAGTGCACGTATCTAAGGAATTTTTTTATGGCTTCTCCTTCTAAGATTAAAAAAAAAAGCTGACTATCCTAACAGCTTCAGCTTTTAATTTCAAAGCTCTACTTTCTGGCTTCTTCTTCTGAAGTAGCTTTAAAGCCCAAAAAAAACTAGGCCAAACGCACCCTAAGAGCATCTGTAGTCGTTCCCTATATTTCCAAAATTTGGAAAACTATAGGGAGTCATTCCCTATATTTCCAAAATTTGGAGGAAAAAAAAAAGAATAGTAGCCTGCTATATTTGAGAGACGATATAGGAATTTCCCAAATATAGGAATCGAAAGATCATCTTGCGTCCGTTCTATAAAAAAATCTCAAACGCATTGCGTGTGATCACAGAAAAAAGAAAAAAAAAACATATCGGATGCAAGATCTTGCATCCAAACAAATTTTTTTTTAAGTGACGGACACAAGATCATTTTGGGTCTGACCCAACTAAAAAAAAGATTTGTAAAGAAATCGGACACAATATCATTTTGCATCCGATGAAATAAAAAGAAAAAAGAAAAATCACAACGGACACAAGGTCTTGCGTCCACAATTTTCCCCCCGTTTTTAAAATTTTCTATGGAATATAGCCTATATGATTTTCTATGCATATCTTTAATATTATAATTGGAGAAGACCTTAGGGGGCGTTTGGTACACGGATTGAAAAATTCCTGGGAATGAAAGGATTACCGGGAATGTGAGGGTAGGAATAAAGATTCCCGAAAATGTTGCATTATCGCGTTTGGTATAGTACATTGCATTCCCAGGAATCCTATATTATTGTAATTTTTTATTCTAGTTTTTTTGGTTTTTTTAATTGTTTGTTATGGAAATCACATTAGCATGCTCAAATCCAATGATTTTAGGGAGGAATATATTTTTTTATTCTAGTTTTTTTTGTTATTTTATTATTTGTTATGGAAATCCCATGGTTTTTGAGAGAATGAAAATCCTTCCCAACAAAGGATTTTGATTCCCTTGGGAATCTATCTTTCCTTCCAAAATTATGCTTGCCACATACCAAACAAGATAATCTAAGAGGTAATATGATATTCCCTTGCACATTCCCATGTACCAAACGCCCCCTTAGTGTCATTTGTAAATCTACCACTTCAGGTGCAATGCACGTGCAACTCCAACTCTCCCATTATATATTTTATTTAAATCTACCAATTTACGTGCATTACAGGTATAACTCAAACTCTCTCATTTACTTTTTATATTACTTTAAAAAATATATATTTATTAACATGTGCTATATTATATTACTTTAAAAACTATATGTTGATTAAAACATGCACCACATGTGTTAAATACTAGTAAAGTTAATTTGAGATTGGTTTGATTATTTTGATTAAGGGATGAGATGGAATAGGCCTCCAGGAATTGTTATGTGTTCCAATGCGTACAAATTTTTTTATTTTACAAATGTGTTAAGACTCAATATTTTATTTTTTCTTCGATGACTCAGATTCAAGATTAAAAAGATCATCCACTGTTGGGCCAAACTTCGAGTTTCAAGCACAACTCAAATTTCCTATTACTAAAACCCAAAAATGAAAATTTTGAGTCTTACCGACTACAGATGCTCTAAATAACCATACATGCAATCGTCCGCATAAAATCCATTACTGACAGATAGATCACAAAGATCAAAACTTTTTAACTCGAATCATACTTAGAACTCTAGTCTAACCTAAAATTAACAACAAAAAACATCAGATCAAACAAAATCACTATCATTCAACATCAGATCCATCTAATATCAACCAAAAGGAAACATGAGATCACAAAATTCAAACCCTAGACCAACTAGATCGCGAAGAAGAACACAAAGATCAAAAGTCGATACCTTGATCCGGCAAGCAACGCGAGGCTGAGCGCCAATCGCGACCGAAGAGCCAGCGATCGAAGCCATTCTAGAGAGAGAAAGCGACGAACGAAGAAGATGAGAGAGAAAGGGCGACGAGAGCAATGAAATGAATAGAGTGTGAGAGGCCCCGTATTTAACGAAGTTAGTGAGCTTCGAAGGCATCGACGAAAATAATAATTGTACACGTAACCTCCGCATAGGATATCTTATGGGAAGAAAAATATGGCGGAGATTATAAGATTTAATGGTTGGGTGTGAGTTTGCATAGAAAAGATCATATGCGGGTGTGGGTTGGTGATTCCGAAGGGGACGGCTTGGTTTTACCAGAGAGACAGAAAGAGTATGTGAAAAAAAAATGGGCTCGGGTTTTCCGTGTAACGTTCCGCACGTTGAAATGGACTTCTGGGGCTTTTCGTCATTTACGAGGCTGGGCCGTTTTGCTTTGGAAAGTAGGCACATAGGAGGTTTTATAGAGACGACGGAGGTACGAAATTTTTTTTAGCTACTATACTAAATTTCATGTCAAATTCTGATGTTTTTATCCTATCTCAAACCTGTGGATTAGAGGTGTGTGACATATAACGTAATGCTTTACTACTCAATAAAATTAGGGGTTGGAAAACTGAACGGGTTAAGACTAGTTATCAGAAAGAACTAGGATCCAGCTCTGGGTTGACGGAGGTCTTCGAGGAAGAAGCCTGTCCCACACCCACGATCAACCCAGATACGGTCCCCCAATAAATACACTATTTTGGAATGTTAGGGGGCTGGGGGATAGGGGGAAGAGAGATATGGTTAGGGACGTCATTAACAACTCCAAGGCGGAAGTGGTAGGGTTACAGGAGACCAAACTTGCGCACGGGTTTAAACTCAAAAGAGTAGGGGGCAACAGAATCAAGGAATGGGTGCTCGTCCGCAGGAGCTTAGGGGGGGATTGCTATTGGGTTCAACCCAAATATTTTCACTTGTACCGAGGTATACAGTGGAACGTTCTCCCTGACTATCCGACTGAAATGACGATCTGATAATTGGGTGCAGACAATCACTATCGTTTATGGGCTGAACGTGGCTACAGATCGAGACGCCTTTTGGCAAGAGCTTGTCGATATTCGACATCGATGGTCGGGAGCCTGGATTGTTGGAGGGGACTTCAACATTACCAGGTTTGCTTTCGAGCACAAAGGAAGAGGCTCCAGCGACAGAAATAAAGAAGAGTTCAATAGGGTGATCACGGAACTAGAGCTGATCGATATCCCAATTAATGACAGACTATTTACATGGTCAAACATGCAAGCTGTTCCGATTATGACCAAATTGGACAGGATACTAGTATCGATGGATTGGGAAGCTAAATTCCCATTAGCAACTGCTAGATCGATCCCTAGACCTAAGTCAGATCATACCCCGATCCTACTTGATGCTGGAGTACAGGGAGCTCAAAGGCCAAGGAAGCTCAGATTTGAGAAGGCCTGGCTATAAATTCAGGGATTTCACTTCATGGTGATGAAAAACTGGGCGCTCCCAACTACTGGTACGGATGCTGCATCCCGATGGTGTGAAAAAATCCGCAGATTGAGAAAGCGGCTGCGTAGATGGAATCGGTCTAGATTCTCGACCATCTGGCGTGCAAAAGATTTCTTTTTGGAAGGAATTGATGAGCTAGAAAGGTTGGAAGAAACGAGAGTCCTGTCAAAAGATGAAAGAAACAGGCTACTAGAGCTCCGAGAAAATATTGTCAATCTTTATAAGTTGGAGGAGATCAAATGGCAACAAAGGTCGAGAATTTCGTGACTCAAAGAGGGAGACGCGAATACGGCCTGCTTCCACCGAGTGGCAAGTGCAAGACGTAGATCCAATCTAGTCCTGTCAATACAGACGGAAATGGGAACATTGCAAGACGAAAATGTGATTTCCAAAACCTTTCATGATTACTACAAGGGCCTCTTTGGGAAGAAGACTGACTTCAGGATCCCACTTAGGGATGATTACTGGCAGGTATACCAGAACGAATCAGCGCAAACATTATCCACTTTGGAAGCACCTTTCTCGGAAAACGGAAGTGGAAAAGGCCATCACTCAAATGGGAGCAGACAAGTCGCCTGGGCTAAACGGCTTTCCCATGATGTTCTTCCAAGTGTTCTAGGAAGAAATTAAAAGGGACATTATGGCGCTGATGGATGAATTTTTCCACAACAACCACAAATTGGGCATGTTCAACTTTGCAGAAGTAGTTCTGATACCCAAACGGGAGGAGTCTACGAGAGTGGGGGATTTTGGACCGATTAGCCTCATAAACTGCTCGGTTAAGATCATCACAAAGGTCCTGGCCATCCGCCTGGAAAGTATAATGGACAGTTTAATTAGCAAAACCCAGACGGGTTTCATCAAGGGCAGATGTATCCTAGACTGTGTGGCCACCGCTGAACAAGTTATCCACCACTGCCATACGGGCAACTCTAAGAACTTCCTCCTCAAACTGGACTTTGAGAAAGCATACGACTCCGTCGACTAGGAGTGCTTGCTGGAAGCTCTCAGAGGGAGAGGATTTCGGGTTAAATGGATTATGTGGATCAAACAGTGTTTATACACTAGTAAAACAGTAATCTCGGTGAATGGGCGGCCGGGTCCACCGTTTCCTTGCAAGAGGGGACTCCGGCAGGGGGATCCGCTATCATCACTTCTATTCACTATTGTAGCGGATGTGCTGAGGGGCATGCTAGAGAACTGTTGGAGAAAATGTTGGATAACGCCCGTGGCCAGCAGCACCTCTAATCAAGGGTGCACAATTCTTCAGTATGCTGATGACACCCTACTCTTTGGTAACGGGACCAGGTCAGAAACAGTCTGCTTTAAAGGGGCCCTCTACTGTTTTGAAGCCTGGTCAGGTCTCAGGTTAAATTTCCACAATAGCTCTTTGATTCCTATTACATTATCCAATGTAGAAGCACGGGAACATGCTACCATACTAAACTGTATGACTGACGAGTTCCCAATCAAATACTTAGGGCTCCCACTCAAACCAGGGAAGCTTACTAAGACGGACTGGCTACCTATCATAGACAGGGTGGAGGACAGATTGTCTTGTTGGAAAGGAAAATCGCTTTCACTCGGGGGCAGAGTGGTACTTATCAACTCAGTGTTGTCTAATCTGCCCATTTACCACATGTCGTTTTTTGAGCTGTCTAAATGGGTAATCCAAAGGATTGACCGAATCCGAAAGCGATTCCTTTGGAAAGGGGCGGACTCGAATAGAGGGGATACCACCTGGTCAAGTGGGGTATTGCATGCATGAAGAAGAAACATAGAGGGCTAGGCATCATCGACTTAAGAGATATGAACCTTGCCCTATTGGGGAAATGGTGGTGGAAGGTCTTCCACCACAGTGGAGAAGGATGGCAGGACTTCATTCAACCATACCTCCGGGGAAAAGGTACAAGAAGTTTAGGCTTCCGGGTAGGGTCTAGAGTTTCTCGCTTCTGGAAAGGAATTACCAAAGCGAGCGAGCCTTTCAACTCAGCAGTTGCATTGACTATTGGTAATGGACGGTCCACCAGATTCTGGTGGGATAAATGGTGTGGCGCCCATACCCTTAAGGAGACCTTCCCGGATCTGTATGAGAAAACAACTCGCCCGAATATTTCTGTAGCCGAGACATAGAAGAGGGGCAACTGGAGACCATCTTTTTGAGGGCCTCTAAACCCAGGTTTACATCAGCAACTGCATGAACTACAAACACATATTACACGGAACGAGGCGATGTGTGCGCAAGGCCCAGGTCAGTTGCGCTGGGGATTAGAGACCAAAGGAGCTTTCACTGTTAGGTCTCTATACCATCGAATTCACTTTTGAGGATGCAGACCCAGTTGGGCACAGGTATTGTGGAAGGCCAAAACACCCCTTAAAGTAAGGGTCTTCCTATGGCTAGTGCTTAATAATGCAATCCTCACCAGAGAGAACCTTGCCAAAAGAAAACCCCAGATAGCGACCAACTGCGAATTCTGTAACATACATACGGAGAATCTGAATCACATTTTCATTTATTGTCAAAGGAGTAAGGCAACTATGGTAGAGGTATTACGGGTCTTAGGGACAAGTGACTACCCCAGCGAATACGAGGATTTGTGGATTGGCCCCAAATTTGCCTCGGTACACCACGAAATGAAGGATGCTTGGTACATAGCCATTGCGGCAACTACTTGAGTGTTATGGCTAGACAGAAATAATTTCTATGTTTGTGCTTCATGTAATAGTATTCCTGGTAATCTTACTCATATCATGCAGCTTATTTCTTTTTGGACCACAGCTGCTGCCACAGGGGGAAGAGGGAGGATTGCCAGAGTCTTCCAGGTGGAAGAATTTGATGATGAGGAGGTCGATTTTGGACCGACATTGGATTGAGGGGTAGGCGCCCCTTTTGCTCACGTGATACATTGGATTCCCACAGGCTGCAACTACCTCTACTTTGCTTTCTATTTCGAACTACTGTGCTTTTGGTTGTACTTTGTACGGATGGTTAGACCCACCCTCCAGGGTTTTGCTGGGGGGTTATGTTTTATTTTCTGCACTGTACTTTTGTAATTCCCTCGGTTCACCGGGGTTATTTTATTAATTTCTTATTAATGAAATAGGGTGGCATTATTCCACCTTTAACCTCAAAAAAAAAAGTATGGGTACTTGTGTAGAAAAAAAGAAAGAGAGAGAGAGGGAGAGAGAATGCATGCTTGGACCATCCACAGTCGTTAGCTAAAAATGCATTATATGCATACTAGTATTTTTCACGTGCGATGCACGTTTTAATAGTTTCACGTGCGATTTACATGTTAAGAAATAGTTTTGGAGTTGAACGTGCATTGCACGTAATTAGGAAAAATATTTTGAAGGAAAAGCTACAATTTGTACGTACAATGCACGTGTTTATAAGTAGAATTTGAGTTGTATGTGCAACATATGTATATGTTTAGTGTTAAAAAATATTATAAAATTGTTTTGTACGTGCATTGCACGTTTTAAATAGGTGAATTTTATTTATTTGTTTGTTTTTGTTGTAATTAATGGAAGAGTTGGAGTTGCACGTGCAACGCACGGGTTTGTATGGTGACAAATGATGACCCCAACTCTCCCATTATAATATTATAATATTACTAGTATTTTTCACGTGCAATGCACGTTTTGATAAGTTGGAGGATTTCCACGTGCGATATACGTGTTAAGAAATAGTTTTTTAGTTGGACGGGCAATGCATGTAATTGAAAAAAATATTTGAAGGAAAAGCTACAATTTGTACGTGCAATGCACGTGTTTATAAGTAGAATTTGAGTTGTACGTGTAGCATATGTGTGTGTTTGGTGTTAAAAAAATATTATAAAATTGTTTTGCACATGCGTTGCACGTTTTAAATTGGTGATTTTTTTTTTATTTCTTTGTTTTTGTTGTAATTAATGGAAGAGTTGGAGTTGCACGTGCAACGCACGGGTTTGTATGTTGACAAATGACAACCCCAACTCTCCCATTATAATATTAGAGATTATTATATTAGAGATTAGAGATAGGTGGATTTTTTTTATTTGTTTGTTTTTGTTGTAATTAATGAGAGAGTTGGAGTTGCATGTGTAATGCACTGGTTTGTATGTTGACAAATAACAACCTCAACTCTCCCATTATAATATTAGAGATTTTCGCACTATAGACGCTGCACTCGTTAGGTATTCTGTCAATTTGTTCATTTTCGCTACAGTGAAAAGCTAAAGATAGTACGAGATATAACAATATGTATATTATGCGAGATGAAACATTATGTTTCATCTGGATTATTTAATTGTTTTTTAAAATTCTCGGACGAAACTTCGAAGAAAAAAAGTTTTTTTTCTTTCAAATCTTAACCTATTAATTAGTATTTTAATTAGAATTTTTAAATAATTAGTTAATTAATTATGTTTAGTACCTTAATGACTTAATTAAGGCCTTAATTAAGGCAATCCCCACTGGGACGAAACATCCCACAATGCATTTTTTACATGCTTCGAAAAATTCCAAAAAATTCAAAAAAATAAAAAATAAAAAAAATCGACAAACGAAACATCATGTTTCGTCCGTGCAATTTTTTTCGATTTTATGCATTTTATAGTTTTTGACGACTGCAGCAAACGATCGGAATGCTAAGGTATAATATGCATATTATACCTCAGACGACTGCGGATGCTCTTATAGACCAACTGGTATACCCCTGTATAAATTGCACAGAATTTACCAAAATATATCTCAATATAACTAAATTATGTTAAAAAGTATAGTAGTACATCATTAACTTTTAATAAAAAGTTATGTAGAGCTTACCCTATACATAAAACTTTTTCTCTGTATAAATATCATCCAGTATGTTAACATTCAACAATTATTTAATAAGAATACTCATTTGATGCAATATAGTAAAGATGTTAACACAAAACACAACCTCCAAATTAAAGCATTTGATGCAATAAATCACCTCCAAAACTCAATCACAATATTTATTCAATTGTCCAAATATTCAAATTCCAATTATATCCAACAGATGGCTTAAATAAATTGTCTACGATAATAAAAGACTTCAATCCAAACAATTAAAATGCAAAATTAATTTTCTAACCAACTATAATTTATAGCTAGGTAAATACAAATCCAATTAAGAAACAAACGTACTACTTTCAACATGGTGGTATCATCCTTCTTTAGTGATTGCCTTGTACACACTTCAACATGATGGAATCAACATTCTTGAGTGACTCACTTCTTCATGAACATCATATTTTGGCCTATATAAAAAAATCATGAAATGAAAATTCGATTCATTGCAATAAAAGTTAATTACTTATATAGCAGCATGAATAAATTTGAATTGATATAACCTGATACATGTCTAGGGAAAAAATTATTACCAGAAACATAAATTAAAAATGAATAAATAAAGCTTTGATAACATTATGAGATGGTATATAGAAATGTAGTAGACTATAAATTTAAAGTGACATGATGACATCCTGAGATACTTAAACAAAACGTTGCATGCCAATAACTATTATTTTAATCATTTGAATATAATTATGACTGTTAGTGACATCTAACCTTTCAGTTGATTATCATGGAGTTACGCACTTCTCGAAGAACTTCTTGATACAGCACATTACGTGTATGATCATTAGTCTTTTGGGGATTATTTGGGTTCGCTGTTAGTAGCATCTTCAGATTAGAACGAGAAGTGCAACACGATAATGCTACATACAATTGACTGTGTGTAAACACAGGTCTTTTTAGATACACCCCAACACTATGGAGGATTTGGCTTGGGCTCTTTGTAACCCTCTGATTCATAAGTATATATTTTTCTACGTATTTCTTTATTTTAGTTATCTCCTATTCTTTTCTTTCTTTTGTACTCATTTGCATGCACTATATTATCTAATTAATTATTAGTTCATGTGAAGGCTTATATTCTTTTGCCCGTTCTAAATTATTATCTAATTATTTATTAAATTGTGTGATAGTCCGGATTCTTTAGCCCAGTCCACTCAAAATTATTGAGATAAAATTGTGATTTCATCTCAACCATTCAATTCCTAAAACCTAACCCGAGATGATCCTAGCTCTTCACTAACCCACTTCACTCCCTTAACTACCCACTAAACCCACTCCACCCCCCACTAACCAAAGCATCCTCCTCACTGTCCTCAATCTTACTGCCATCGGTTATGAACCCCCTAATCACCCTCCACCTCAAACTCCAACTCACTCTTAATCCCGACCTCCATCTCATCTTAATCCCCTAATCACTATTAATAGTATAATGCACGTGTGATGCACGTGTACAAAAAATATGTATACTAAATAGCCTATGACAGTGGGTGACTACTCGCAATAACTCACAATCTTAAAATCTCTACAAATGCAAGGCATCAAAAATTAAGAAAGAACATAAGTATAAAATTTGATACAGATTAGTAACATGAACGTAGTGTCGAGATTTGGTAATAAAGTATAATGTGAGGAAAGATTAGCATACCTTGGATATTTTGAGAGTAATATCATATTGAGTTTCATTTACAACAGATAATGGCTTAATCTTGGATACTGGAACATATTTTGTTGCCGGATAGTGTACAAATCCAATCAAGATTGTAACACCCTGTACTTTGGCCTCCATCAGCCTAAGTAGTAAACAACAATACACAGAAATAGTTTTATTTATTTATTTAGTATTCTATAAACTAAACTTACTTGCCATCCTGCAGCGATAAGAAACTCAACTTACTAAATTCTTTTCACCAAGAGCATATAACTATCAGACTCCATATACCTCTAATTGCTTAGTAACAGGTTTTAATCCATAGGCATCTAATTGTTTACTAACAATTGAATAGTCAAAAAAAAAAGTTAAGCTAATTGTGTCAAGAGGACGCAAAAACCAATCAGATAACACGAACTCCTAATCGAAACAATATTTTTTCAAACATAATTCTGTGTTAGATATTAGATAAAACTTACATTCCTCGTCGTTGACATTAGCACCCCCACTCCCCTCATCTTCTCCCTCCCCATGCTGCACATCCACCCACGGCACCTCTTGTTAGTGCTCCGCCACCGCATCCTCCCATACCCTCCTCCCCGCATCCACTCTCGGCACCTCATACAACCCACCAAAACTATAATACGGCACACTAATAGGCCCTGAATACCCATACTTATACGAACTCATATGCATCACTCCCCAGTACTGACTCCCCTACACAAATCACACACACACATAAATAAAATAAAATAAAAACCTAGAGATAACTCCATACTTTACCAAGAAATTAGGTTCAAGCAGATTTGGGTTAACATCAGTTACGCTGAGAAATGTTGAGCTCAACTCCAAAATTGCTTCCTAACAATGTGAAGTTAAGAAAGCTGAAGTCTGACAAATATCTCCAAAAAAACTCCAGTTATCATAACTTAACTCCATTCCCAAACACACACTAAATGAAACCATAAACACCAACAACACCCTCAACTAAACTAACACTATCAAACAACGACATTGTCATGAACATCATCACAAATAGAACAAAAACTCATACTTAGTACGCTTTCAGTGACTACTCAGCAACTTCCTTCTTCTCGTTGCCAGCCTTAAACTCCGCCAAGTATCGATAGTAATCACCCTTCCTAAAAAATCAACTCCAAATCAAGCACAGATCTCAAAACCAAAATTACCACCACCAACAACAAAAATATCAAAAGCTCACATCTTGTAATAAAACACGGACGACTCTCCGGCCGTCGCCATCAATCACCGCCATAATATCGTTACAGATATCGCTCCGCTCCTACTCCACCTTCTGTCTGTACTCCTTGATCTTCCTCACGTGCATTTCGTTCCCCTTGGCATCCTCCTTCTGCTCGATGGAGAACAAGATGCGCCAAGATTCGCGCCGAGCACCGATCACGTTCTTGTAGCCGACGGAGAGAAGGTTGCGCTCCTCGATCGTCAGCTCCACGTCCAGGTTCGCCACGCTCTTCATCGCCTCCACCATTTTTTGAAACCAAATCAAGAATTCGAGATTTCGAGACCAGATCCAAAACCCTAACCCTAAAGACGTAACGGAATGAAGTGAAATTAGGGTTTGTTGTTACCTTCGTAGCGTTCGGCTTATTCGACGATCTTGGCCTTGTAGACGAATTTCTCGCGGTCGGGTTGGGAAGCCATGATGAATCTCAGTGATGGAGTTGAAGAAGAAGAAGAGAGAGAAAGTGGGGGAAGTTTAGTTTAAATGGAGGGTTCGAGGGCGGAGCGGGATGAAGAGGATTCGATGGGGGATAAGGAGAGGGAGAGGCGGTGGGGATTTTTGGGAGAGAGGGATTCGACGGGAGATTTTTTGGGATAGAGTTAGCCCTAATGTGAAAATTACGGTTGTGACCTCCATTTGTGTATGGTTGAGGGGTAAAATTTGACAGATTTAACCCTACATTATTTTTTATGTGTGTTATATTTATGAGGGCATGATAGTAAAAAGCCGCCAAAATGGGGCTTTGCTTCATAATAGTATAGATATTAACCCTAATCACCATCATTTTCATCCTAAATTCCATCACTTTACATCAACCGGACATCCCCAAACCTGACCTCCACTCCTGAACCCATCAATCACCAACTCCTTCCACTCTCCAACGCCAACTCCAACTCTAATCTGACTCTAAACCCAATGTTTTTGCCACTGTTGTTGCTGTCCTCTATTGTCGAAAGCCAGGGATGAGATCGAGCACGAATCAGAGCACAAACGATGAGCCACGGAGTTTCTATTCACACGAAAGGTTTTGTCGAAACGAGGCAAGCGATCTCTCTTTGCCTTGAACTCCTAGCAAGTAGTTCTTAGTATTTAAATTATCGTATCGTGAAATGTATTCATTGTCTATGAAAGACTTTCGGGCAATTCTAACAGCCAACTCGACTTCTTGGAACATGATGATGTCTGGGTTGTTGAATTCTTCATCAGGGGGATTGGAGAAGGCAAGGGTTTGTTGGGATTGGGGCATCAACCAACGCCCATTATCGCAGCGGAACTAAATAGAGCAATGAGGAAGTCGAAGTGGAAGAGACGAATCAATTGAGCAAGCAAGTAGATCCACCAAACTTACACAAACACAACGATGACTTAGCCCGGTTAGCTTTTGCTTAATCCGGGGGAAATTTAGGGAGATCTAATATTCAACTAGAAGTGATTACAAGGAGTTACTGATTCACTCAATACAAGGAATTAAACTCACTCACCAAGAACTATCTCTCTCTCGAGCATCTCTTTGCAATGAAGAAAATAATCTATAAAGTACACTCATCTCATATTGAAGGAGTTTACAATATATATAGAAGAATAGAGAGAAACCTAAGTCTAATCTTGATTCTCAGTCGTCCGATATAACCTGGAAAAGAAGTAAATGAATAGGAATCGTACGATCTAACTTGGGGTTGAAGATTGGGCTGAAACAATCTAACAAATCGAGGCTCAAAACGAACACAGCGCCGCGGTCGGTCGACCGTCCAACAAGACCGATCAACCGTCCACCTCTCGGTCAAACCCAGTGCAACTGAGGTCGGGTGGTGCGGTCGACCGCAACTTGGGACAGTCGACCGCAACAATGCCTGCACTATTGCTGCTTGTTTTCTTCTACTCTCTTTGACGCTTCGACCTCCATGCATCATCTTACCTTCTTCTAATTTGAACCACGAGTATTTAAGACACATTCCTAACAGGTTCTGTTTGATGGGTAGAAGGAGGGAGTCGAGGATGTGGTTTCTTGGAATACATTGTTGAGTGCTTTACTTACGCGAAAGCAGGGGATATGGGGACTGCTGCTTGAGAGGTGTTCAATAAAATGCCTGTTAAGAATCTGGTTTCTTGGAATGCTCTGATTGCTGTTTACCGTCAGACTGGTGAGAGTAATGAGGCTCTGAGGGTTTTTTTCTGTGTATTATTGATTCTTGGGTCGTTCCGGGGAGGGTTACACGTTGGTCTCTCCTTTGTCATCCTTCACTAGCGATGGCTCATAGCATTGGTATCGGGTCGGGTCCTTCACTATCCGGACCCGGACCCGTGAGGATCGGGTCCGGTTCCGAGTCCGGGTCCTATTAAAATATTCCTACCCGTTCGGAAGTGTGAGCGGCGAATGGAGGCGGCGAGTGGAGGATTTAGAATAGAAGAGAGAAGAAAAAAGCATGAGTTTTGAGTTTGGAAGAGAAGTTTTATAATTGAGGAGGAAGAATGGGAGGGATGAGCATAGAATATTTATTTTTATGTTGATTTTTGAATTTTTTTTAACGGGTTCGGGTCGGGTCTCTTTTGAGTGGACCCAGATCCGGACCCGAAAGTACAGCGGGTCCCATTTTAGGACCCGGATCCAGATAGGCCGGGTCGATTCCAGTCCAATACCGGGTCCGGGTCGGATCCGGATTTTGGGTATTTATACCAATGCTAGATGGCTGTACCAATGACTTCGATAACAGTATGATTAATCGGATCGTAGAATTTGCTAAGTCGATGAATTCAATGGCAGCCTCAACAGCTCTCTCTTGTGTCTGTATGGATAGGCAAGTGTTTGATAAGATGCCAGACAAGGTCTTGGTGACTTGGGATGCGATGATTTCTGGTAATTCTCAGAACCCGAGGCCTAATGAAGCAATTCAGCTGTTTCAAGCTATGCAGCAGCAGAGTTCGGCAACGTTAAGAGGAAGTTCTAGAAGAGTGAAGGTTTCACAATGGTGAGCTTACTTGAGTCATGCTCGCAACTGGGAGCATTGGAATTGGACCAATGGATTCATGCCTACATCAAGAATTACAGGACAGAACTGGATGTGTCTCTGATGGCAGCTCGCCAACTTGCAAAGCTCAACCCAAGGCACGACGGGAATTATGTGTGCTCCTTTGGAACATATATGCTTCTGTTGGGAAGTCGAAGGATGTAGGGCAAGAATGAAGGAAACCCAGGTACAGAACAGAAGGAGCTTCATTTCACAGCCGGAGATCGCTCACATGCCATGTCCGAAGAGATCAGTTTGCTTAGAAGAGTTAAGGAAATGAGCTCAGTTTTGAGCTCGAGCTCCGTTTGAGCCGAGCTTTGACCGAGCTTGGACCGTATTCGAGCCGAATAGCTCGCGAGCTTAGCCTTAAAAAAAAAAAACCCCAAGCTCTAGCTCGGCTCGTTAAGGAAACGAGCTCAGTTTTGAGCTCGAACCAAATAGCTCGCAAATAGCTCGATTCGCTTGCAGCCCTAATGTGCGACGCTATCAACATTGATCCTCAAATAATGTATACAACAGTAAAACAAGATTAACATGTGGTTGTTGAATTGCTCTCCTGTTGACATATCTATGGATACCCCGATGGTCGAAAAAAACAAAACCCTCTGAATAGTTCAAGTTGCAAACCATTTCAAACTCTTCACTTCAAATAATGTATATCTTCAAACAACATGAACACACTCATTACATAACCAAACGCCAAATATACACAGTCCAGCACTCCAAATAACAATTACACACTCAAACTCCTCAACCACAATTAGGACCAGGCTAAGCCTCTCAAATCCAAGCACATGTATAGATTTATCAATCAAAGAATCACTCAAGCTAGCTCATTTGGCAACACCAATCCTCGCTAAGTCAGTCGTAAGTAAGTTAACGAAACTAGTAAGTAGTCTACTTGGTTTCGTGTATCAGGTCAGATCAGACATTCTTCTCCTGTGTTGATACAGCGCAACACCTCTCAAGTTAGGATGAGATGAAGAGACCCCTTTATCCCTATAAACTGCAGGCGATTTTGAAACCGTGCTCTCAGCAGTCGGACTGCTGGTATCGCATGCCACAAGTCTGCTCTTCAGTCTCTGAGGAGTTGGTTTGATGATACAAGGTTCTGAGAAACTGAATGACTGTGATCCAGTGAATAATTCAACTGGACCTCGAGTTCCCAGTCTTGGCGTTCGTGGTGTTCTTCCACTACTCACTACGTTCGCACTCAATCTCTGCCTGCTAGCTACAGTTGAAGTCATGAAGCGTGGGAGAGAAGAACGAACTTGATCTTTCGCGGAAACTTTCTCAGAACTTTTCCCCCCTCCATCATTGCTTATGATGAGAAGGGGGCTTCTAGGTGGTGATTCTTTCTCATCTTCGGAAGATCTGTGACTCAATAGCCAAAGCCTCTTCTTTTCCAAGATTAGTTCTTCGGCTCTCTCTATTTGGTTCTTTACTTTCTGGACCTCCATTTCAGCTTCATCAATCAGATGGCCAAGCTCAAGAACACACTTCTCTCTTTGATTCTTCACTTCCTGTAATGTGGGACATAAGCACGATCGAGGACTACCAAAGAGAAAAGGTAGTATGAAAAGGGTGGTTAGCTAATTATTACCTCTGAAAGCTCTCTGTTGGATTCTACTGCCCTCACTCTCTTTGCAAAGCTCATTGAACATATTGTCTCTCCTACATCATCTTCACTAGGACTGACATGAACAATCATCAGAACCTTTGATCCATCACCTGTATAAATTCACACACACACACAAAAAAAAAGAATAAGATGATTAAGTTGTACATGTGAATTACACCTGCAGGATTTCGGAGGACTAGTACCTAAAGAGTCACTCAGAATATGTGTAAGCTTGCTATTCCTGCATGCAGAGTAGAAAGAGAAACCAATTCAAAGTGTTTTTGAACATTAACTAGGAATCACAAGTTTGATGACCAAGTTTGAAACTACTTGCCTATAAGGAATGTGATTTCTCTTCATTTTGAGCGAAGCAATGACATCACCAAGGGCCGAAAGTGATAGATTGATCGCCTTCCCCTCGTCTAGTGTTTGCCCAGTAGCTCCAGTCTTGAGTAATCGCTCGCTACCCCCAAGATCCACCATCCACAATTTGGAAATTGCGTCTTTACCTTGGGAATTCCAGCGGCGAATGGTAATTCTAGTTAAGCTGAACATGAGAAACTTTGAAACAAATATAAAAAAAAACGACGTAGTTACTGATCAAAACTATTTTTTTTTTTTTTTTTTGCAAGTGAAAGAGTTCTGAACTCGAATGACAGCAGGTCGGAAGAACCCACCAGTGGGATCTACTAGAGGCATCATTGACATTAGTCCAAGAAGTAGAACGACAACGTTTGCCCTTTGAGTACCATCTACAAGCTTGCTTGAAATCAGACACTGCTACATCTGTGAGTCCTTCAACCTCCACTGAGCCATTTTTGCTCGACTGCAGGATGTTGAGTCCACTGAAATATTGTTATTATGAAAGATCACTATCACTATAGTTACTAATCTTTATCTAATTGATACATACGCGTTAAGTTTATAAGAAGCACAGTCGAAAAACACAGATAAACTACCATTTATGTACAGACTGAATTGCCCTAGAAGATTGCCTGTAAGTAAGAAGATCCCTGATACTGCCCATGTACACCTCCAACATGCTCATTGAAAATGCGAAAGATGTCGTTGGTTCATCACGAGAAGCTTGATGAAATAGCTCTGCAATAGATCGTGGGACAATACCAAGCTCTTCATTACCACCTCCTTCCTATATAATTCAAAATCGGTATAACATAGTATCACTTGAAGCTTTCATAAGATCATAAACATTGAAAATATATAATTAGTGTTTATTGGATTTGGGCCACACTGACCATAGTGAATGTCTTGCCAGTTCCAGTCTGGCCGTAAGCAAATATACACACATTGTGCCCGTCAAGCGCTGATCTGAGTATTGGCTCTACTTCTTCAAAGACATCCCCTAATAGAAAGTTGAACTTCTCAATAAACCAGTAAATTGTTGCGAAAGAAAACGTTTCTAATGTATACCCTGTGTGGCTTCTTGGGAGAACACTCTATCAGCACTGAACTCCTTCCTTACTCCTCCAGTTGACCTGACTGTGATCTTGTCTCCTCTAGTTGAGATGGGTGAGTTTGCATTTCTTTTATCAACTGATACACAACACTGAATTCGGCAGAACACCCTGATGCTTCCTACAAAACATAGATTAAGTTCACAAGTGGTTTTTTCTAGCTAAACCTTGTTCCAGATCCAGATCTAGCTAGTTGTTACCTTTGATGTCCAGAATCTTATTCAGTGCTTCTCTTCTTCTTCCATCCAAACTCTTCTGCTTCAGTCTCAGTGTCGAAATTTCAGCTACACATTTTGCAACCAAACCCACAAGTAAATCAGTAAACAACCCAAGTTTGAAATTTTTTTTAAAATTAAAATTTGATTCTTGCCTTGGAGAGTTGAGATTGACTGCTCTAGTGCATCCTTATCATGCTCAGGGATCACACTAACATCAGAATAAACAACTGCAGGAACTGAGAGTGGCTCCATTAAACTGTGCAAAACAAGAACATCCTGTTAAGAAAATGAACAACCAAGGATAAGTTTGAAGTTTGAGCAATGCCTTTTGGCTCCTTAATCAGTACCTTGCTGAAAGTTGAAGCCAAAGCTAAAAGCCCTGGATGTGGTTGTAAAGGTAAAAAGGTTATACTAGCTATTTAATTTGTTGCTGCCACCACCTCTTGCTTAAGCAGAACACAAGCTGGACTGATAGCTTACTAAAGCTTACAGGAGATCAAAAAAGGTACAGGGAATAAGAAGATGGTAAAAGACTGAGCTGAAGGGGATCAAGAAAATAAGTGATCAAAGTGTTTAGTCAGAAGATTCTATGCCTGAAAACAAGGAGAGCTCAAATGATTAATTAATAAGTATTGTATTAGTAACTGGTGTTAGTGATAAGTTTAAGATCAGAAGAAATATTTAAAAAAAATTTAAAAAAAAAGCACAATGGGATGGGAACAAAGTAAAGGGGCATATGTCATATGAGAAGGAAAATTCCAACTGTTGGGAATCAGAAAGTAAGGTGAGTGGGCCAATATCTTATTGCTATTGGGGGATGGAATGTGAGTGAAGAGGAGTTGGAGGATAGTTTTCATGTATAATTTTTTTTTATCGTTAAACGGTGGGTTGAATACCGTACGTTTCATTAAAAAGAATTTAACAAAACATACAACCAAAAATAAAGCTTATGAAGTTCAGATCCCAACATGCTGGATCCTGAAACTCATACACTCCAACCAACAAACAAAAATACAACGAAATCTAATCCTACTAATCGGGTGACCTCATCCAAGTCAATTTCTCGTGTCAATTTAAGCTCATTCTCTCGCTCAGTCCCTTGCTTAGTTGCTTGTACACCAAAAAATAAGGCTGGTGAAATTCAGATCTCAATTTGAGTTTTCATGTATAATTTGCTTGGTAATTTTCTTGTAACATTTCTTTGTTATGTGAAAAGACTTGTTTATAATTATTTCTTTGCTAGAGGGTTTGTTTTAAGATCTGATGCTTAGTTTTGTAAAGAATTATTTACTTCTTTACCATTTATCTCTAATCTCTAATCTCTAATCTCTCAACTCTCATATTATAATAGGAGAAGGTCTTAGTGTCATTTGTAAATTTATCAACATGTGCATTGCACGTGCATAACTAATATGAAGGATGTCTCAGGTTCGAGTCCTCACTACGTCAGTTTTTTTACTTTAATTTCTTTAATATATTAAATGTGCATCACACGTGTAAATTATTATATATCTATCTATTCATCTATCTATAATATAATATGCTAGTAATTTACACGTGCAATGCACGTCTTAATAAAATAAAAAATAAAAATAAAAACTCAAATTGTAGCAAGGACTCGAATCTTAAACCTCCTTCGTATTAGTTATGTATATGCGTCACATGCTTAGATAGATTTACAAATGACACTAAGGTCTTCTCCCATTATATTATTAGGGATAATCTCTACTATTTTAATGGGAGAGTTAGAGTTGTAAATCTACCTACTTATGTATTGCACGTGCAATTTCAACTCTCCCATAATATTCTTCACATTTATTTTTAAAAATATATAATCTATACTATTATTAAGCAAAGCCCCATTTTAGTGGCTTTTTACTATCATGTTCCCATATACATAAAAAGCTAAAAAAATTCTATATGGTTAATTCTGTAATTTTCACTTCACATTTAAAGTCTCCATAAAATTCTGTTCCCTCAAAAATCGAAAACGTCTCTTCCTCTCCCTCCATCAAATCCGTGCATTGCACGTGCATATCCCCAGTCCATATTGCACGTGCTAACCCATAAAACGTGCATTGCACGTACAGATTACTAGTCCAATTTATTGAACATGCATCCCACGTGTACATTAGAATTTTTACTTAATTTTTTTTAATAAAAAAAATTATACGTGTTTTGCACGTGTATATTACTAGTTTATGTTAAGGTAAGTTGTCATTGTCGAAGTCCAATTATGCAGTTTGTAGAGACAGAGTCACATCAGTAGAGGAAACAAATTAATAGAGGAGGATGGAGAGATACTTGTCCCCAAAATTCACTAGAAAATCAAAAATTTGCAAACTTATATGACCAACTGCTTCCGAGAAAATCTCCTTTTATGTTATGTTAAATTGCATAATTAGTTAGATACTAAATAACTCGTTGTATAAAAAAGTCAAACCTATAACAATTACAAAAGCAGTAGAAAGAATAATAAGAGCATCTGTAGTAGTTAAGATTCAAAAATTTCAAATTTTGTAAATAGAAATAGAAATTTTGAGTTGGGTGTGTAGTCGTTAAAACCTCAAAATTTGATCGAACGGTGGATCTAACAAATTCAAATCATTCTCAGCTGTTGATTAAAATATAAAAAAAAAATGAGTCCAACACATTCACCAAAAAAAAATTGTACACAACGTACACATAACAATTCCTATAAGTCATTTCTATCTCAACCCTTGATAAAAAAAAAATCAAACCAATCTCAAATATAGACTATATGCATAAACAATCCTATAGGCTCTATTCCATAGGAAAAAATTTATATTTCTGGGAGGAAAAAAGTAGCAGACGCAAGAAGTTCTTGCGTCCTTGTTGTTTTTAATTTTTTAAAAAAAAATTCTTCTGACGCCAAATGATTTTACGACGGTTTCTTTCATTTTTTATCTTTTTTTAAACTGGCGAAAGAAGATCCGTCCGATACTTTTTTGCTCCGTTTTAATTGTTTAATTTGCTCATACGCATGATCATCTTGCGTCCGAAATTATTTTTTTTGATTGGGCGCAAGATGATCTTTCGATTTCTATATTTGGGGAATTCCTAAATCGTCTCTCAAATATAGACGAGTATTGTTCCCATTTTTTTCCAAAATTTGGAAATATAGGGAACGACTACAACAGCTCGTTCTCTATATTTTCCAATTTTTGGAAACATAGAGAATGACTACCGATGCTCTAAAAAATAATTTTTGGAACCAAAATTAGTTCATTAATAAGGGGATTATAATGTTTATCTCTCTCTCTCTCTAACTAAATATCTAGCAACTTATTCTTTTTCAAAGAATTAGCAAAATAAGTTAGACTTGCAACAATTAAAAAAATAGTAAAAAAAGGATTAACAAAAGACTTTTTTCAGAGTGAATATTAAATAGATAGTAAGGAAATTACTAGACATGCATGTCTCTTGGTTTCTCTTTATCTCTCGAATTACAATAATCTCTTAGTTAGATAGCTAGCTTTTACCTCTTTCTTTGGGCACTTTCTTAAATTTAATTTTTTTCTCATGTATTTACTAAATACGAAACTTGAAATTAATACAAGTTAGGAAAGATAAATTCAAAGTCCAATTAAATGATGGTTGGTTTATAACTTAAGAGTAAAAACATAGGATTAAATCACCAACTGATATTCAAATTATATCTAAGAGATTATCTCAAATAAATCAAACAAAGAAAAATATATACTCAAAAGATAACTAAAAAACTACTTTTTACGGCTTCACTCGGACTAGGGCTGCAATCGAGCCGAGCCGAGCCAAATACCTTCAGGCTCGAGCTCGGCTCGTTAAGGAAACGAGCTCAGTTTTGAGCTCGAGCTCGGTTCGAGCCAAGCTTTGTCCGTATTCAAGCCGAATAGCTCGCAAGCATAGCTTTAAAAAAATCCAAATTCGAACTCGGCTCGTTAAGGAAACGAGCTCAGTTTTGAGCTCGAGCTCAGTTCGAGCCGAGCTCGAGCCGAATAGCTCGCGAATAGCTCGATTCGTTTGCAGCCTTAACTCAGACTCATCTTGAGTCGGCTTCGCTTCAAACTTTTAGTGACTCTTCGTTTAACCTGATAGATCATGAGAGAGAATATGTGAGACATATTTCCAACATATGCCTCAAATGTTATATTTTTATCTATGTCTACGACTCCTTGAACCTCAAGAGAGATTATTTGAGGCATATATTTTCAACATTTTATCTCTAGAATTCTCTCCACTATTTATCTCAATTTTATCGGGTGAGATGAAGAAATTGAGATAAATTGAAGAGGAGGAGAAGAGAAGGACATAGGAGATGAGATAGAATCTTGCATGGGATATAACGAAAGATTGGACAATTTCGTAATTTCAGAATTAGAAACTAACCCCATTTTTGAAAGTTAACGTTGAGGTGCTAAGTCGGCGAAATTTAACGGCGAAGGATTTCTTAATTATGGAGCCAAACGTTGGGGGTTTTATGACTTTATCCCTAAAAATAAGGTGAAAGACGGGAAGTTTCAACTTATTAAAAAAAAAGAATATACCATGAATATGGTCTTTTGATCTTAACAATGCCAAAGATGCTTGCATTGCCTAACTAAAACATGCTTGAATTTCCTATATTAATGCTTGAATTATTATACCAACTTTTACTTTGGTACTCATTTTTTTTCGATGTTTAATTCATGTCTAACTTTCTTATTTAAATTCGTGTATGCAAAGATTCATATCCTTGAGGTCGATGGCTTCAAGACCCTCATGAGCCTTGCACATAGAGACCTTCTCCCACCTAAATAAGTGGTGAACTTTCAATATTCATCTACATCCCTCCACAAAAAGTGCTTAGAGACTTTCTCTATCATTTGGATTACCCGACTAGGCATTTCGAAGAAGGACATATAATAAGTTGGCGGATCAGAGAACACTTAGTTAATCAGAGTAATCAGCCCCCCAAGGGACAACGATCTACCTTTCCATCCCGCTAACCATGCCACCAATAGATAATAAGCATGTGATAGGGAAAGTCTGGATTTTGCAATTAAGTGTCATGGTATGGTCATCAGTCTTCTCCTTAGACAGGGTTATGTGATAAGATTACTCTTGTGAAAATTTACCCGTATATAGGACTGCAATCGAGCCGAGCCGAATACCTTCAGGCTCGAGCTCGGCTCGTTTACAAAACGAGCTCAGTTTTGAGCTCGAGTTCGGCTCGAGCTTGGTTCGAGCCGAGCTTTGACCGTATTCGAGTCGAATAGCTCGCGAGGTTAGCCTAAAAAAAAGACAAACTCGAACTCGGCTAGTTTACGAAACGAGCTCAGTTTTGAGCTCGAGCTCGGTTCGAGCCGAGTTTTAACCGAGCTCGAGCCGAATAGCTCGCGAATAGCTCAATTCGTTTGTAGCCCTACCCGTAGAGTCTTGAAAATCAATCGTGTTATCCAAAGTTCTGTTTTCAACAGGACGATGTCGTCAGCATATTGTAGGATGGTACAACTCACAGTCGACCTACTTCGATCCACTAGGTTGATCCAGCCTGATTTTGTGGAGAAGTCTAACATCGACTTCAGTGCAACCACCAATAGGGTTAAGAGGGAAGATAAATGATCACCTTGTCATGGTCATCTTCTACAACAAACGAACTAATTTCATAATTATTAGCACAACAAGAGGACCCAGTACCAAATAACATGATTCAGGGACTGACTTTGAAATGCAGATTTTACAATAGGCTAATATATACCCTAAAAATATTGAATTCCGAGCCAATGGAAAAAACAATTTGCAGTAAGTTTATATTTACTCTCTTTCGAATTTCAAATTTTAAAATCGAACGAATAAATTTTATTACAAATTGCAACCTCACACTGTCACCATTTCTTTTCAATGTGATCTGGGAATATAATCCCCTGATTTAATGTATATCACAAGATAAAGGTATATACATACAAGGGCTTTATTAGAGCATCCACAGTTGTGATTGTTAAAAAAATGGATAAATACATATTTGTATATAGCATTTTGCATATTTGCTGTAGTCGTCGAATAGTATTTTATAACAATTTAATTTAAATAATAAAAATTTCCTATCAGACGGAGTTTGAAGTTACGTCGGAGGAAATTAATTATTTTTTAATTGGTAGACGGAACTTCACTTTGCGTCGGAAGGAAAAAAAAAATACAAAATTGTCAGACGGCACTTCACTTGCCGTCCAGGTTTTAGGGGGGCTCGAACGGAAAGTGAAGTTCCGTCCGACATTTTTTGTTTTTTGTTTTTTTGGATTTTTTTTATTACGGTTTATTAAATTTTTTGTGAGAGACGGAAAGTGATATTATTTTTTTTTTTTTTCTTTTCGTGAGACGGAAAGTGAAGTTGCGTCCTGTATAATAGGCATTTTTTCAAATTCACTCTTATCTATAGCAATCTACTGTCACTATTTACGCATAAAATGTATAAATAACAAACGATTGTAGCTGGTCGTTTGCTATAAAATATATTTTATGTATAAATAGTACACGAGTATGGATGCTCTTAGCAGGTAGTGAAAAAGGTCAATAAATTACTCTTGAGGGGTACATTTGCAAAAAGACTGGGTTGATTCAACTTCATATATGTCATAATTATTGGCTGTCAGCTAAGCTTCTGTAGACTTGTCATTTTTGTCAGGCTTCGCGTTAACGGCAACATTGGGATGATGACACCCCTCCAATGATATATTGTACGTCCAATTCAATTTAGAATTCCAAAAGAATTTAGAGCTCTTGAGTGTTTAGTTTCACTTAAATATCTTCTAAAGATAAAGAGATTGCTGTAGAAAAAAGAAATCTATACAATAATTCTGAAAAAACTTGTTTAGTTGGATGTAGATTTATTGTAAGATGAATAGTTTTATATGAAAGATTAGATTTACTTGAGTTGTAAGAGCACTGTAGCAAAATTAATTTAAAACAATTTTTAAACTTGTTTGTTTTACATGGCTGGAGTCTGTGACTCTATCCGTTTCATCAAAAAAAACTTGTTTGTTTTACATGTAATTAATCTTAATTAATTAGTACTTAATCTTAATTTACTCTGTTTTTTACTAGAGGAAAGAAGGTGAGACCAGCGGTGCACGAGATAGATGAAGTCATCAATGATGACATTGATCCTCCGATTAATCTTGGTAAAAATTATGGTGTTCCTCTCTTTCCAGATAACCCAGATAAGAGCCATCATAGTAGTGTCCCAAGAGAGAAGGACGTACGACGGAACCTTATCCTTCCGCCAAGCACTCCAACCGGAAAACATGGAACTCGGGGTCCCACTAATATGCCAAGCCCGTTTGCAAATGAACCAAATCGGGCAAACGAAAGGACAATGTATGAAAAGGTGATTGTTGGTGTCCTCATGCCTGTGACACAGCACACACTTTTGACCTAAAGCCAGCCTCTTTTTACTGAGAATTTTCACAGTAAGAAGTTTATTATGAACTGCCAAACAAATCAGGATTCTCACTTTGATGGGTGCAATATTTTGCCAAATGTGTTTATAGAACGGCAAAATAACACCCCCATTATTGAGAGAAGTGTAGAACGATTTAACCGTAAAGGTACATGTGTTCGATCATCTTCATCTAATGTCGTCTCTCGCTTGTCATTGATAAGATTCAAGCAAGACAAGAAGACGAATGTAGTCAGAGTGTTGATCAAGAGAGAGAGACCTTCTAAAGGGGATAGTCCAGTTACGGAGATTATTGTTGAAAGAAAGATAAGAAGCGACAGTTGCATTTTGATTTGAGGCTAAATGGAAGAGTGATGGAAATAAAATGGAGATTTTATTGTTTCCAATCCAAAAATCTAACGAGAATCTAATAGTGTGAGACCCCGTATTTCTATATAGTATAATATACTAGTATGGTATAAATATAGTATATATATACTAGTAGAAAGAAAGAATGGAAGTGGATGGTGACGTGGCATGGAAAGAAGGAAAAAAAGAAAGGAAGTGGAGTAGGCATTAAATGATGGCCTATAGATGATCCTATGAGATGTGATGGCATGATGGGCCTATGAGATTTCCTATGGGGCTAAGGAAAGGATTAAATGAATGAATGAAAGGAAGTGGTGTGTGGGTGTTGACCGGATTTGACCTTGGGCTTAATAGTCCCATACCGGCCATGAAGAAGGAAAGAATGAGAGATATATAGGATTAGCCCATGATAAAGGGTTACCCAACGGTTAACCACCCTTTTGAGGCAGCCTGTGGTGGGCGTGGCTAGAGTTTTGTGTCCGTTCTTTCGCGTGCGCGCACGTGCAGCCGTGTGCGCAGCTGAGCCGGGCTCGGGGCGTTACAAAATAGTGGAGCCATCCCCGCAAATTTTTTGGAGGTCGCACTTGAAAGGTTTCACAGCTTTCCATACACCTTTCCAAAATGGAGAGGCGTGGATAGCCAACTTGGAATGAAGGTCCCAAATTTTCTTCCATTTGTGATATTTGTTCTTAACCAAACGAATCCAAGCCAGGTCATCACGCTTCAAGACTTTCCAAAGCCATTTACCTAGTAGAGCCAGGTTTTGGTTTCTAAGATGGAGGATACCAAGACCTCAAGCAAATTTGGATTTACACATTCTGTTCCAGTTTCAAAGGTGCCTGCCAACCGAATAAGATGAATAACCAGACTAGAAGAAATCGTGCCTAATAGCGTCATTCCGGTGAATAACCCAAGATGGAACGTAGAGGTAAGACATCATATAAAGAGGGATCGCAGAAAGAACCAACTTAATAAGAATGAGTCTACCCCCGTGAGACATCTGGCGGCCAAACCACGCATTGAGTTCGGACTCAATTTTGTCAATCATAGGATACTAGTTCAATACGAAGACGGTGAAGCGAAAGAGATCGAAGCGGTCGTCGGAACCAAGCCAAACAGCAACGGGAGCAAGTGTGGTCGACGTCCAGGAGGGACAATCGATCGACCAACCCTTGGGTTTGGTAAGAGTCCAAGTGCCATCGACCGCCAAACCGTGCGGCTGATGCAATTTTTTTTGTTCGGATCTAAGGGATTTGATTGAAACCCGACTTGTTCTCCAGGTTAGTTTCTACGGTTCTTAGCGTATGCTTATCGCTTCAGAAATATTGAACGGCTATTGTATCAAGATATAAAACTATGATTTCTCTATATCTCTATATATTATTGTACCTGGCCTCCATTGAGAGCCAAGAAAGAGAATACTTCATTGAAGATAGTTTGGGAGGTTTTCCAATAGTAAACAACTAGTATTTTCTGGTGAGGCTAGAGAGATGGTCGTGGTGAGAGATGTAACTCTTGTATCTTCTCTAGTTGAAAAATATTTCAATTTCTTTTCCCCATATTAGGTCTTACCCAAACCAGGAAAAAATTATGTGCTTTGTATGTTTGGTGTGATATTTAATTTGCTTGGTGTTTTGTATTGATCGTGCCGCATGACTCAACAATATCATAGGGCACATAAATCCCTAACAATTAGTATCGAAGCAACATGTCATGAATCTTCATGAGGTTCATGTGTTTGCTCTAGTTTCTTTGAGAAGATGTCAGACCAAAGCACGAAGATCAAACAGTTTTACAGTAAGATCAATTTCAGTCGCTGGAATGTGGACATGTATGACACATTTGGTTGAAAAGGGTCTGAAACTAGCACTAGAAGGCGATAAAGGGTCACAAATCGGCACAAAGCAAGAGAACTGGAAGGATATTTGTTCTGATGACTTGAATTTAATCCGGATGTCACTGACAAGCGAAGTTAGGTGCAACCTCATGGAGGAGCGAAGCGCGGCAATTCTATGAGCAAGACTCAGAACTGACTACTCGGAATTGTCGTTACATGATCAGATGTACTAGAAAAGAAAGTTGTCGGGTTTCTCAATGAAGCAAAGTACCGCTTTACAATGAAGTTCAATACAAAGTTATCTGAACCGAGGGAGATTAACCTAGATGATCTAATAGCTTCCAACTTGATATATTTACCACCAAAATTATCCAACTTGACAATCACCATGCTTGATAGGAAATCTACCAAGGAGAAGTTTTCGGCAACATGTGTGATCCAGGGCTTGAAGGACGATGCACTTAGGAATGAGAGTTAGAAATTGGTTTCTGCTTCTGTAAGTTGCTCATAGGTGGATGGTATTTCGAATGGAAGGAAAAGTGTACATAAGGGTAAGATCCGTTTTCATCATTGTAGAGGGGTTTGGCATTACAAGAACGATTGTTACAAGTGGTTGAGTCAGAGGGGTGTCAAATCCAGTGCCGCTAAATTAGGTGATAGCTTAGATAATAATATTATTTCAAAATTTATATATGTGTATTCTGGCTGATAGCTTGATTCAGGTATTTCTTCTCATATATGATCCAGAGGGAGATGTATGCTACTTATAAGTTCACAGGTGATCGTTGTGTGAGAACGGTAGTTGGGAGATTTGTGAAGTAGTGGATAAGGGAACAATCGAGTTGGAGGCACCAGATAGAAAAGGTTACACACTAGAGAATGTTATGCATATTCCTCAGTTGAAACAAAATCTTGTATCCTTTGGATCTCTTGAAGCACATGCCTGCATGTACACAGCTCAAGATACAGTTTTATCAGTTTAAGAAGGTCATCCTAAGGTGATAAACAGAAGGAGGTGTGTTCAACACAAAGCTCTACAAGCTTTGTGGGAACGGAAAAACTTGCGCAAGTGTTTCTAAGCCCTACGTTCCTAAAGCATTATATAGTTTTTCATTACTATAATCATCTGAACGAGACTACGACGTTTGAATATCGTTGATAGGTGGAGACTGGCTCGGGGTAGGTGGAGTTTGTGCAGAGGGTGGCGCCGCTGTGTCGATGCCTACTGGGGTGTGCCTTTAAAGAGTATACCAACTAGAGAAAAACAGGTGGAAGTTGATTCAATTAGCATAAGAAGCCACAGAACCGAGTTGTTTGCAAGCGGAGAATTAAAGAGTCTAGAAGATTTAAATGACACAGGTGTGGATTCATATTACGCAATCCAAGGTGGAGATTGTTGGATTTATGTTTTGCATGCTAGGTCGATATGAAGATGGTGAAGCAAAGGAAATTGAAGTGGTCATCGAAAGCAAGCCAAACAGCAACAACAGCAACAGGAGCTGGGGCGGTCGATGTCCAGGAGGGACAGTCGACCAATCACCCCTCGGGTTTGGCGAGAGGCCAAGTGTGGTCGAACGCAAGTTTGGCAGTTGACCTCGCGCGCGGCTGATGCTGTTTTTCAAGTTTGGGTCTAGGAGATTCAATTGAAGCCTAACTAACCTGGCTCCTATCGTATGATTATCTCCTCAGGAATATTGAACGGTTATTGTATCAAGATATCAAATTAGGATTTTTCTTGATCTCCATATATTATTGTAGGCCTCCATTGAGAGCCAAGAGAGACGGTACTTCATAGAAAATAGTTTGAGAGGTTTTCCAATTATAAACAACCAGTATTTTCTAGTGAGGCTAGAGGGAGGATCGTGGTGAAAGTTGTAACTCTTGTATCTTCTCTAGTTGAATAATATCTCGATTTTTCTTCCCTGGATTAGGGCTTATCCAAACTGGGACAAAATTGTGTGTTTGTGTTTTTGATGTGATCTTCTATTTGTTGGGTAGTTTGTATTGACCGTGTCGCATGACTTAACTAGGATATCCTAGAGCACATAAATCCCTAACATATTATACACTTGCACTCTTCTATACTACCAGATGAACACACCCACATGTGGCAGTGCAGCATCATCATAATGAATGAACCTAATGTCAACTTAGACCTGAACCTGTTTAGATTAGCAGAAATGCTACACACACATTGGTTTTGTAATACCCTAGATTTGCAACGAACAGTCGACTGGTATACCTAGCAGTCGACTGGTAGCGAACAGTCGACTGGTATACCTAGCAGTCGACTGCTATTGAGATTTGTGAAAGAATTTGAGAAATATAGTCCCATATCGGGAATATACAAAAATAATTTGAGTATAAATACTATTAGCCGAGGATCAAGAGTCACCTAATTGGTTAACCACCTTTTGAGAGGCAGCCTGTGGTGGGCAGTTGCACTACATAGTATCTAATTTGTATTCTAAAAATATTAAAATTGTCTGAGTATTGGGACGGGGGCGTTACAAATGGTATCAGAGCCGACTTTCGACACACCGGGTGTATTTGATACACGGCAGGGAGATGAGTCTCCGGAATTTGCTTCGTGGGGTATTCACGGAAGTAGGCAGGGTGCTAGAAAAGGCGGTCATACACTAGATGTGTGTCCCGTACTCAGCGAGGACGCTGATTTCTATGGGGGGGTGTATGTAATACCCCAGATTTGCAACGAACAGTCGACTGGTATACCTAGCAGTCGACTGGTAGCTAACAGTCGACTGGTATACCTAGCAGTCGACTGCTATTGAGATTTGTGAAAGGATTTGAGAAATATAGTCCCATATCGGGAATATACAAAAATAATTTGAGTATAAATACTATTAGCCGAGGATCAAGAGTCACCTAATTGGTTAACCACCTTTTGAGAGGCAGCCTGTGGTGGGCAGTTGTACTACATAGTATCTAATTTGTATTCTAAAAATATTAAAATTGTCTGAGTATTGGGACGGGGCGTTACAGGTTTCTACCTCAAATATACATTGGGCTTGTCTTTTAGTGGTTATTGAGCATTTTTCATTTATGTTTTAGTAAGGGATGGACCCAATGATCACTAAAAGATAAACTCAATATATGTTTAGCATAGAAACCAATGAATGTACAACATTTCTTTTAAATTAATCCCTAAATAATAAATTTATGTAGAATTAAATTTTCACAAGTTAATGATTCCCCGACTGTGTTGCCAGCTCACAGCCGATACATAGCTGTACTTCTACATAGCACCGCACCATGGCACGTGCATGCTCACATACAATAACCAACACTTGTCCTCCATGTTCACGCCACTAAAAGAACACTTATTGTGTATATGTGTATATCAGATTAAGACAACTGTTTTTTTTGGTCATTCAAACTGGTGTTGCGCAGGTGGGAGTGGAGTTGAAATTTTTTTTGGAACATCTGAATTAATTCTGCTTTAGGTTGAAGTTAGATTTTGAATTTCAAATTTAAGATTGGTAAATTTTTGTTTTTTTTATAATAAAGATGACCCCGTCATCACTTTATTAATGCAAAATTAACGAAACAAGTAGTTCTAATTACAAATACCATATAGTGGCCCATCCAAAATCCAAAACATCGAAAAGTTAGATACAAGATGTGAATAACATCTACTACTACAAACAGAAAAGTAAGATACAAGCAGCATGAGTAACTGGGCCTACTAGATAGCTGGCCCACCAATCCTGCTATAACAGCCTTCCTTACTTTAGCCTACTCCTCCTTCTCCATGTGAAGCCTCTTTCTGGGCTCCTGGGTATCCTGCCCAAGCATTAATAAGAGAGAAGATGTTATGCAAAGTCACAGAAATCTATTAATGACACTACGAAAGCACAAATCGTTACGGTCAAGCCATAGTCTCCATAGAGTTGCTGCCACTGTGATATCCCATACTACTCTATCCTCCTTTCTAATATCCCATACAAATCGTTATGTAAGTTTTTGTTATCCGCATTACAAGTGCTTTAACGATAAAGTAAAGATCATAGAATGCGTCCACACGTATACGTACACGTACGACTCATTTGTTGAGTTGCGCATGATTTTCCCAGTTTCAAGCAACTACCTTCTAATGAACATGGAGTTGATGAGTATCGCTGCTTGTCTAGGTGCACGCTCCCGGCTGGTTACTGAAGCTAGCAAGATGCTCCACGAGCTATTGATTCAGGGGACGATACTCGTTCTCTATATATAAGGTGTCATAATAGAGAGATTTAGGTGTAGATTTTGCTTTTAGAATATGCAGTTCTGTATCTTCACAGTATCATGGTCAAATATGGCGTCAACTATATCTTCATATCCACAGCTCAATGTGTGTATATCTCATAATCAATTTGTTAGAGAGGCTAGCTGTTGGGTGGCCTTACTGATTATGAGAGGTACAAGATAACCACACTGAGCTGTGGATGTGAACATATATAGTTGAGCACAGATTTGACCAAGACATTGCATAGGAGAGGAAAAATCTTCCCTAACCTGCAAGGCTGCAACAATTGGAGAATGCATAGGAGAGGAAAAATCTTCCCTAACCTGCAAGGCTGCAACAATTGGAGAATAACACATTACTGAATCCCCCGGATTTGGTCGACGGTCGACCGACAAATAACTCGATTCAGACTTTAAACGGCCATGTCTCCACTAGTATATGACCAGTCTGTAGCTAGCGAGCCACAATATTAATGCCAAATATAGTCCTACATATGATACTGTTGGAATTACGTATACATTCAAATAATATTGTCTTGTAACCCAACGGTTAAAGTTTTAAGTTCACATAAGGTTGGAGGTTAAATTCCTACATTCCACATAATATATATGTATGGATATTTATATATATCTATGACCGTTTTGAATTTCAAACAGATAAAAAATGTTTTTTCCCAATTAATAATATAGTTGTTTCAAGAAGTAATGTGCTTTATGTTATAGCCGTTTCAAGAATTAAAGAATTTTTATGATGTATCCGTTTTTTACTAATTGCATACAGTTTTTATTTCTCCACGGCTACAAGTTATAAAAAAGAATTTTTTTTTGGAAAAAGTGACAGATAAAAAAAAATACAGTCATTCTCTACTTCTAATATATTTTTTGAGCGGTTTATTGCCTTGATTTGGGTGGTGCAAGTTGGTACGTGCTACTATTGGAGCATTGACAGTACTGTAGACAGAAACTCGTTGTATCCCGCGAGAAGTGTTTGGTGATCAAAAGATTCATCTCTAGAATCGGCCAAATAGTTTCTTAAAGAAAATGCAACCCACGCCTCGAGCCACTTTTTACTTTCTTCTTGTTGTAGATCAACTCTAGCCATTCTCAAAAGGTTCGTGCACTCAGGTTTAACCCATATATTATTAATAAATACATTAGTATCGTGTTTATATCGAAACAATATTATCCATCAAAACAACGAAAAAAGAAAAAATAAAGTGGAATATTTTTCGTGGGAAATTTATTTAAGGTTCCTTTTCTTATACTCTAATTTTTCAAAAAAGAAAAAGAAAGATAATCACGTTTTAGAAATTTATACATCAAACAAAAACAGTAGAATCTGAAACTATAATCCTTCCTGATATATATAATATGAACTGTTAAGAACATCTGGAGTTCGTTGCCCATATATTCAAAATTCAAAAATTTTGCAATCGTTGGCTAAGTAGAAATAATGTGCTACCAAATTTGACAAAAGATTTGGCAAAAGTCATAATATATGAGACGAAACATAATCGTCCGTCCGATGAAAATGTTGACTCAAAATATGGTCGGATGAAAGATAATATTTCGTCTGACTATATATATATATTAAATAATGAACGGACGAAAGAACATCCCTTTCCAAAAAAAAAAAAAAAAAATTAAAAAAATTTGTTTGGAATAAGGTGAAGGGAATGGCAGTTAAAGAAAGGGAATTGCAGTGAGTGAGTTGCTAGAATTTATTAACTTTTTTAATAAAATATTGTGGCAATCAAAGGGAATAGCACTCTCACATTTATCCGATATCCGGACCCGACCTGGACTCGGCATTGGACCGAAACCGATCCGATCTATACGGATTTGGATCCGGATTCTAAAATAAGACCCGATGCACTTTTGGGTCCGCTCAAAATTGAACCGACCTGGACCCGGACCATTAAAAAATATCCAAAAAATATGGAATTTGAATAATAGGGTTATAGGATATACATGTAAATAGTAATCGTTGAAGATAGATGTGTAAATATAATTTTTGTTTATTGTTACCGCTGATTTCGGTGTGGGGGTAAACAGATAGAATTTATGGATCCGAGGAAAACCTGAACAGCTGACTCGGCCTTCTTGCTCCTGCCGCAACCTGCAAGGAAGTGCGAGACACCGGGGTTGATTCCGGCGACGCACTCTCCGACGCTCTTGTCAGTAATCAGCAAAAGATTAAGAAAGAGCTTAAGTCGTGAAAAAGTGATTAACCTGGTCTTGGTGGTAGAGGGGTTGTATTTATAGTCGCCTTTGGAATGATTTGGGGCCTGATTTCCTGCCTAACAGTCAGGAGGAAAATCCTCTTATTCTGTTTTTGGGAAGTTAGCCCCTGATTCCCTGGTGAGAGCCAATCAGGTTTATTGATTTGATTTGATCAAATCAGTGGCCTGATTCTCCTCTTGGTGGACCGGGCTTGTATCGGGTCGGGACCCGTGCCCAGTTGAAGTGGATCTATTCGCGGGTGGTTGGTTCTGTGAGAAGGAGGCCCAATACCCGTTTTGGATCCATCTGTATGTGAAATTACCTTTTTACCCCCGTGCTTCAGGATTCGTGCTCGATCTGGACGGTCCCGATTTAACCCCATTTTTAGCCATATCACGAGCCCCCCACTCCTAAAGACTGAGCGTGATCAGACTTTGAGGAGTAGTTCAGCTGTCTCAGTGGCTGGTGGAGTTGTATCGGAGTCCAAATGTGGGATTTTGAATTTAGAAAGGGGGTAATGAGGTAACCTTTGATGCGGTGAGCTGTTCTTGAGCTGAGTCGGGTATCTGATGGTCTTTTATCTACTTTTTTCGAAATACTTGTTTAATTCTGCGATGTGTTTGCTAATCGTTCGGGGACTTTAGCGGTGCATTCGGGGTAATAATTGTTCGCTCCGGGGTCCGAAAGCGTGTCCCCGAATTTTCAATCATTTCCCAGAATTTTTAGCTAATTTTCCCGAATTTTTAGCGATTTTTTCGCAAATTTTAAACAAATAAAAAGATTAAAATAGATAAAAAATGATTTAAATACCGATTAATGGCGTGGCTTGATCTGAGCCGTTGATCATGGGCGAGCACAAATTTCGGAAGGATCTGACGACTGTTGTAGCTCGGCAGCGTTTTTCTCCATTTTCGAGCTCGGAAAGGCACTTGCTCGGCTGCCGACCGGAGACTAGGGGGTTCGGCGTTCCGAGCGACGTGGCGCAATCTGAGCCATCGGATGGTGGCGCGTTTTCCAAGAAAACGCTATCTTGTCTTTTAGCGCACGTGGCACAATCTGGACCATTCATCGTCAGGAGCACGAATTTCTGAGAGATCGAACGGTCGCGGTTGATCGGTGTCTTTTTTTCTCCATTTACGAGCTCGGAAAGGCACTTGCTCGGACGCCGACCGAAGGCGGTGGTGTTCGGTAGGTCGAGCGACGTGGCGTTATCTGAGCTGCTGGATGCCGGCGCGTATCTCGAGACGGGCGCAGCTCCCAAGAAAACACTATCTTGTCTTTTAGTGCTCTCGGCGAAATCTGGGCCGTCTGATTGAGATCAGACGCGAAAGTTGAGGGGAAAGTGGTTTTTCCCCGTTTACGAGCTCGGAAAGGGACTTGCTCGGACGCCGACCGAGGACCTGTGGTTTCTGGCAATTCGGGATGGTTCTGTTCTCAATGGTATTAATTGTGCTCCGGGACTTGCATGGCGTTCCGCCTTCCCAATGTCATTAAGGATAATTCCCTTAATTAACACGCGGCGTTTCAACTTCCGAGGGTCATAATGACTGGTTCTTGAAGGTTGGCTATAAGTACTCCACTCCCCTTGCCATTTCTGTCACAATCAACATAGAGGTTCAGACCTCGGGGGTACTTTGCCTTGGGTAGTTCCTCTCTTGAGGTCCGGAGAGGTGGTTGCTCTTCTACCTGGTTTTCCCTTTGTTCTTGACGGCCCCAAAGTGGATGTCAGGAGCGAGGGGGGAACGAGGTAGTAGTGGTGACGACCGTAGTTCGGATCCGAGGGAGGATTTACTTCGGAAGGACGGGTGGTCGCCTTGTTGTCTTGTTGTTTCCCCATTCCTCACTGCTCCGAAAGGGGGTGTTAGGAGCGGGGAGCAATAAGACAGTAGGGTCGACGGCAATAGTCCGGACCCGGGGTGTGGGCCTCTTCGGAAGGACGGGTGGTCGTTCTCTCACCAAGATCTTCTGCTTTCTTTGGTGGCTCCGAAGCGAGCGTCGGAGTGAGCGGAGGTCTTGGCGAGAGAGTGACGATCCATGTCCGATGCCGATCTCCGGGCCATCCGAGTCCGTTTGTTGCAACTGTGAAGGCGCCGCTGTCAGAGCCCTCTGACAGACTGGACTCTCCAGTCGCAACCAACCAGCTCGGAATGGTGCGCTTCATCATGAGTTGCAGCTCGGGCTTTTGGACCGTCCGAGCCTGTTGTTAGCAACTGTGAAGGCGCTGCGGTTAGAGCCCTCTGGCAAGCCGCGCCTTCCAGTTGCAAACAACTGGCTCGGAATGGTGCGTATCTCCCGATCCCTGAGTGTGGATGGGTCCCCTCTCATCTCTGTCTTCCTTTCGGGCTGATAGCTTCTGATGGATGTCAGCCCGGGGGAGTTAGAGATGGAGGGAGTGCCGATCTGTTTCTGACCGGGGCCCATGGGTCGGTAGAATACAAGCCGAGCCACGGGACCTGGGGGGCGCTTGCCGAAGGCGGCGCCTCAAAACTGAATCAAAATTTTACTGCCTTCCTTGGACGTAGGTGAGGCATCCGAAGGTTCGATCGTCCGAGCGACGCGGCGTAATTAGAGCCGTTCGACGCTGGCGCGTATCTTGAGACGGGCGCGTTTCTCGAGAAAACACTATCTTGTCGTGTAGTGTTCTCGACGAGATCTGGGCCGTCTGATTGAGATCACGCACGAGTATTGAGGAGAAAGTGAGTTTTCTCCGTTTACACGCTCGGAAAGGCACTTGCACGGACTCCGACCGGACCCTGTAGCCGTAATGTAAGTTTCGCTTGCAGCTCGGATTCAGATCCCCTGGTGCCGAGCTAGCTGACTTGGTGATGGAGACAGCGGTTGTGGGCCTTCGCGATGTTTCGAGAGCGGCCCAAAAGTCGCTTTGGGAGTCCAAGGGACGTCCCGTTTTCACTATAAATCTTCACCCCCCCTTAGACCAAGTCTCACTTTTCGTTTTTACTCTCTCTCCTCAGTTTTTACTTTGCTACGAAGTTTTCTGCTCTCTGGCGGTGTTGCTGGCTGTCGCGGTAGCGTTTGTAGACTCCGGTGAACTCTCCGACCGTACACGTCACTTCAAGGTCAGTTTCTATCCCTTCTCTCTTTGAAATGGTTAAGATCACTGAGACCCCCGCCTCGGAACAAACCGTTGGCCGAGGGGATAAAGGGAAGGGTGTGGCGGAGCCGAGCGAGCAGGAGGTCGTTCGCCCGGATAGAGAAGGCGATGTGGCCGAGCGGCCTAGGGAGGTTGAGGCTCCGTCCCGGAAGGACAAGGGCGTGATCACCATTGTGGAGACGCCGAAGAGGGCGGGGGCGTTCGGTCGGCAGCCCATTGTCTTGTCGAGTGTGGGCGGCGTTCGGGACTACGCTGATGACGTCTTGGAGAAAGTGACTCAGGGTACAGCCCCACTGGTGGAGGAGAATGAGCCGAGGGAAGTTTCCGAGGTGGACCATGCTATCTCGTCGCTCACCGAGGATGACCTTCGGATGATCCGAGAGGGATTCCGGTTCCCGCTAGAGTATGTCCTGCTTCTCCCTGGGCCGGGTTTTCGAGCAAACACGAGCTGTTCGCCAGACGTGTGCATCTTCCCGGTCGATTCCCTTATCGCCGGACTCCGCTTTCCCCTCCATCCGTTCGTGGTCGAGGTCTTGGTCTTCTACGGTTTGAGTCCTACTCAGCTGGTGCCGAACACATGGAGGCACGTTACAGCCTTCGTCCTTCGATGCCAAGAGGTTGGCGCTAAGCCGAGCATGTTCCTCTTTCGTAATCTCTATCGACCCTGCCAGCCGAGGAAAGATGAACAGAGGTTTTATCTGTCGCCCCGGCCGGGCGTGAAACTGATCGAGAATCCGGACTCGATCAAACATTGGAATACAAAGTACTTCCTCGTCCGATCCCTGACGCCGTGGGTGATACCGGCGGTTTGGGAGACGGAGGGCCTGCCCAAGCGTACCAAGAAGGAGGTGCCACTGAATGAGGGAGAGGCCGAGGTCCGGAGGAGGCTCCTCGCTTTGCCAACCATGAGTTGGAAAGATATTACAGAGGAGGATCTGTTCCGTGGGGGTCTCAGTCCGATCGACCCTCGTACGCTTCTGGTATTTATACTTATTGTTTAAAGCTCATGAAAATTTATCTAAGTTCTTTCATTCGGCTTTTGCAGAGACGATGAAGATGGACTACGGGGCCCTGATGGCGAAAGGTCGTTCGGAGCAGGAGAAGAAGAAGAGGTCGGCGGCGGAGATTCAGGAGAGCCGGCCAGCGAAGAAGCCTTCGGTCGCGAAGACCGCCGAGCAGCCGAAGGTCATGGTCCTTGACCATGCGGAGGTCCAGGTCCTCGCCCTGCCCGCCCCGGATGCACCGACACCGACCCCGAAGGGGGACGCTCCTGGTCCGTCGATCGGCACATTCGGCGTGACGGAGGTGTTGTCCCTCCAAGTTCCGCCCCTGACTGCCGAGGCGGAGAAGATCCTGACCGAGCGTCACAAACAGATCTTCGTCCCCGACTGGCAAGTCATGCAGGTCGACGGCTTCTTGGGCGATGGCAACATCTGTATGGAGGCCGTGAAGCACCTGCCGACCCCAAAGGACCGAGCGACCCTGAAGGCCGGGCAAGCAGGGGACGCCGTGATGCAGATCGCTCGGAACACTATGTCGGTAAGTTGGCCGGGCTCTTTCTCTTTGGCTTTTCTTCCCTTGAGTTCTTCTCCCCTCTTTTTTTTTGTACCAAGTATTTGGGTTCGGATTTTAATCCGTCGCTCTTTTCCAGACCCTCTGCCACTTCAACTTCCTGGTCGAGGAGATGGCGAGCAAGGAGCAGGAGAAGGAACGGGAGAGGGCGGAGCGCGTCAAGGTTACGCAGCGGCTCGATGCCGAGCAGCTCCTCTCGACGAAGAGGGCTGACGAGGTGAAGGGGTTGGAGGGGCAGCTGGCCAAGTCCATTCAGCTGTCGAAGGACACGGCGGCTAAACTTGAGGCCGCAGAGAAGGAGGTCGCCGAACTGAAGGAGGCCTTGGCCAACGTTCGGTCGGAGGCGGAGAAGGCCCAGAAGAGGGCCGAGAGGACCCAGGCCAAGCACCAGATGAAGGTGAAGAGGGTGACGAAGGCCGTGCAGGAGGAGGCTGCTCAGCATATGCTCCAGAACATGGAGGAAGCCTATGGTCGAGCGCTGACCCACATAGCCGCCAGGAACCCGGGCTTCGACATCTCCTCCTACCACTTTTACGACCCCGTGGAAGGGGAGGAGGGCGTGCCCGCGGGGATGCTCGGGCCTGCGGGAGAGACGGAAGTCGTCGAGGGTCCTGCGGGGTCCGAGGCCGAGGACGAGAAGGTGGACGGCTCCGAGGAGGAGAGCTGGAGCGAAGGCGAAGGCGAGGACGGTGGCGAGGACAAGACCGAGGGGTCGACGGACCCGAGCGGCAAAAAGGTCGACCCCTGACTCGGTTGTCTTCTTTTTTGTCTTTTTTCTTTTGTAAGCCTAACCGCGGACTGGCCACCGCTAGTGTAAAGCTTTCACTTTGATTTTGAAATGAAAATATTTTGTTTGGCCAAAATTTGTCCAAGTGTTGAGCTTCGGATTTGTGTGTGACTAGCCGTAGATGTTTCCGAGTGTTGGGTATCGGATTTATCTCTACTTTTCAGGTGAAGTTCGGTCCGGTCACGGAGCTTGTCTGCCTCCGGAAGGAGTTGGCCAAAATGAAGCGTGAGCTCAAGGACAGCCGACAGAGGCGGTTTCTTCTGCTCGGCCAGGCGGAGGAGGTGAAGGCAGTTCTACGGAGGCAGTGCCGCGAGCTGTATCAGCTGCGGAAGCACTACCAAGCCCCTTGTCCCGAAGGGGAAGTCGAGCGGCTCCGCGGGGAGCTAACCGCTGCCGAGCAGAGGAATGCCGATCTTTTGGCAGAGGTCCGACACTTGGAATTGGCGGAGAGGGAACGCTCGGCGGAGGCAGTGAAGCTAGCCTTCGAGCTGGAGAAGGCGTTGGCCGAGCGCAAGAGGTTAGTGGCCGACGTCGACAGGCTCAGAAGGATCACGATAGATAGGGGAATTGAGGTCACCCACTTCCGTCGGCTCGCTGCCGAGGGTGCTAATGCCTCCGGCTCGTCAAGGCCTTCTCGCCCGATGAAGTCGGCGAGGGACGACGTTCTTAGAGACAGGATTGTCGAATTGGAGGAGGAGATCGCGTCGCTCAAGCCTGCGCCGGAGAGGGCTAACGTTCGCAGTACTTCGTGCACCCGCGAAGAAAGTGAGAAGGGGATTACGTTTTATGAGCTTGCGACACGCTCGCCTATGACCAGGCGGAGTCCGGCTGACGCGCAGAGCAGCACGGCTGTCTCGTCGAGCGGGGCCTCGGCAGGTGCCGTGGTCAGGGCTAGCAGCGAAGGGGGGTCGCGCTTCGTTGGTTTAGGATCGAGTTCGGAGGGCAGACCTCGTCGTTCTCGCGTATCCCTAAACCGAAGCATTCCCCTTCCGAGGAGATCTTGACCTTGTTGTTTTTTACTTCCGTTGATTGTTGTAAAGTTTAATTGTAGGGTCGGTTCGGCCATCTGTAACACCATTACATCTGAATGTGAATTTTGAAAGTTTCCTTAGAACGTTTTGAAAGTGTGTTGGACTTCGGCGGCGTATTGAAATTGCGTTATTCTCTTTCCCTTCTTTTCAGCTCGTCGTGACGATCCATGGCTCGGACTCTGACCGTTCGAATGATGACGCCGAATCCGGGGGCACCTCTGGAACGGTGGTTCTGAGCCCCAGGAGCGCCGATCTGAAGTTACGCCGAGCCGAGAGTGAGTGGGACCACCTTTCGTTGGTCCTCAGTCTCCGGGAAGCCGAGGTCCAACGCTTGGAGAATAAGATCGTCGAGCTGAGCCCCACAGGAGAGGATGACGACTCGCAGACTGCATTCAGCAACGCTCTTCGGGTCAAAAGCATTCGGCACATTCAGTCGAAGATTATTGCCGAGCGGGATGACTTGCTCTCGGAGATGCGGTACTTGCGGGCTGTAATGGCGAAGCTCCGGGGGGATGCAGAGGAGCTGTCAGCCGAGGAGGACGAGCGGTCGGCCGAAGAATTCAGTGAAGATATTTCTTTTTGAACACTAAGTGTTGTTGGTCGGAATTGTATCTTGCTTGCGAACACTTTGTAACTATGGGACAAATGTGCTTTGTATTTCGGCCTGGCTGTTTAATAAAATATTTTTTATTGCTCTGCGCTTTTGTCTTGTTTATGGCTGTGTTTTCTGCGCCGAGGTCTTAGAACCGAACATGTCGGTTTCGTCGGCGAGGTCGTTGGACTGAACTGGCCACTATACGTGTGGCATTCTGTCGTTTAGCGACTCTGACGGGGTGCGGCACGAACTCCCAGGCGGCTCTGTTCCTAAGAAAGTGCTATATTGTCGTTTGGCGCAGGTGGCAAGATCTGAGCCGCTGATTGTAAACACGGATCTCGAGGCGGCTCAGCTCCCGAGAAAATGCTATCTTGTCGTTTTGCGCAGGTGGCGAGATCTGGGCCGTCTGATTGAGATCAAGCGCGAAAGTTGAGGAGAAGGGGAATTTTCTCCGTTTACGAGTTCGGGAAGGCACTTGCTCGGCTGCCGACCGAAGATAGGGAACTTTAATGAGCCGAGCGACGTGGCGCAACACGGACCGCTGGATGAAGACGCGCATCTCGAGACGGGCGTAGCTCCCAAGAAAACACTATCTTGTCTTTTAGTGCTCTGGGCGAGATCTGGGCCGTCTGACTGAGATCAAGCGCGAAAGTTGAGGAGAAGGGGAATTTTCTCCGTTTACGGGTTCGGAATGGCACTTGCTCGGATTCCGACCGAAGGGTAGGTCCATCCTCCTTATTTTCCCCCGTTTCCGTGACGAGGATCAGACTGAATGTAAGCCGAGCGCTTGCCACAACGTAGGGGATTTCCGGAAGGCAATCTTTAGGGCAGGAATTTAACCAAGTGTTTTCCCTCGGGGTTGTCGCGGAGTTCGACGGCTGTGGGAGCAATTTCGAACGGCGATCTACCCCTGGTTCGTCCGGAGACGAGCCAAGGAGGTAAAGTCGAGCCGAGTGTTGGACTCCGAACCATCGGTATAGTTCAACGGCTGTGGGAGCAATTCCGAACGGCGATCTACCCCTGGTTCGTCCGGAGACGAGCCGAGGAGGTAAAGTCGAGCCGAGTGTTGGACTCCGAACCATCGGTATAGTTCAACGGCTGTGGGAGCAATTCCGAACGGCGATCTACCCCTGGTTCGTCCGGAGACGAGCCGAGGAGGTAAAGTCGAGCCGAGTGTTGGACTCCGAGCCATCGGTATAGTTCAACGGCTGTGGGAGCAATTCCGAACGGCGATCTACCCCTGGTTCGTCCGGAGACGAGCCGAGGAGGTAAAGTCGAGCCGAGTGTTGGACTCCGAACCATCGGTATAGTTCAACGGCTGTGGGAGCAGTTCGGAACGGCGGTCCGCCTCTAGTCCGCCCGGAGACGAACTGAGGGAATGAGGCCGAGCCAAACGTGGACTCAGAACCATTGGTATAGTTCAACGGCTGTGGGAGCAGTTCGGAACGGCGGTCCGCCTCTAGTCCGCCCGGAGACGAACTGAGGGAATGAGGCCGAGCCGAACGTGGACTCCGAACCATTGGTTGAGATCACAACATAAAATGCAGGTGATAAAAGGGGAGAGTGACATGCATATTCACAAACATAACAGAGCTTTCTTTATTGATACTTGACAGCGAACCGTTTTACATAATACAATTTGAGAAAAAATGGGTTACAAGTTGGAGAGGAATGGTTCGACACCTCGGATTACTTAGAGAGGCGCCGGAGCGCTCTCTTGGTATTTCAGGAGGTGGTCGGCATTCCAGGTCCTCGGAAGCTCTCTGCCATCCATGTCTTCAAGTCGGTATGTCCCAGGCCGAACAACTTTTGTGATCCGGTACGGCCCTTCCCAATTCGGAGCTAGCTTGCTCCTCTGACTGGGGAGGGATATGGCTAGCTTTCTCAATACCAAATCTCCTTGCTCAAGGTTGGCGGGTCGGACCTTCTTGTTGTACGCTAGCTCGACCCTCCTTCTGTAATTCTGTTGCCGAATCGATGCCCTTTCCCTCAGTTCATCTATCAGGTCCAAGTTTCCTCTGAGGTCCCTGGCATTCTGCGCTTCGTCATAGGCTATGAGCCGAGGGGAAGGTATTCCGACCTCGAGGGGTATCACGGCCTCGGCCCCATAAGTAAGGCTGAAAGGGGACTCTCCGGTGGGCGTCCGCTTGCTTGTGCGGTAGTTCCACAACACATTAGGGAGTTGGTTGACCCACAATCCTTTGGAGCACTTGTCCAACCTCTTCTTGATTCCTGCGAGGATCTGCTTATTAGCGTTCTCGGCCTGTCCGTTCGACTGAGGGTGTGAGACGGACGAGAAGCGCTGTTGAATGACGAGGTCGTCGCATAGGGCTCGGAATGCTGTGCCAGTGAACTGAGTCCCATTGTCCGTCACGAGGACGCGGGGGATGCCGAATCTGCATATGATGTTCTTCCAGAAGAACTGCACCACTTTGTTCTCGGTTATCGTGGCGAGGGGCTCGGCCTCGACCCACTTCGAGAAGTAGTCGATGGCTACGACTAAAAATTTGAGCTGACCCGGAGCTGGAGGGAAAGGCCCTAGTAAGTCCATTCCCCACATCGCGAAGGGGATAGGGCTCGATAGGGAGGTGAGGTTGGCCTGAGGGAGGCGTCGGATGCTGGAGTGTCTCTGGCAGGAGCTGCACTGCCGAACATGTCGCTCGGCATCTCGAAGAAGGGTCGGCCAGAAGTACCCATAGTTCAAAGCTTTCCGGGCCAAAGACCTGAATCCGGAGTGTGCCCCTCCGATGCCCTCATGAAGCTCCTGTAGGGCATATTCGGCCTGTTCCGGAGAGAGGCACCTTAGATAAGGTCGGCCATCTATTTGAGAGAAGGAGCGTTTGTATAAGACGCCCTCGATCAAGACATAGCGCTCGGCCCGAGTTCTGACTCGGCGTGCTTCTTTGGGATCCGAGGGCAGAACTCCATCCCTCAAGAATTCTACCAGTGGCTTCATCCAATTGTCCTGCAGCATGACCGACAATGACTCCACCGAGCCAGGTGTCTCGTCTTCGATGCTCGGTTTAGAGAGGACTTCAATCAGTACGGTCTGTTCGAGACCTTGTAGAGAAGACGAGGCTAACTTGGAGAGAGCGTCGGCTTGTGAGTTCTCCTCCCGGGGGACCCGTTGGATGATGGCTTCTTCGAACCGGCCCATGAGATCCCGGACTTTGGCGAGGTACTTCGCCATTCGCTCGTCCCGGGCCTCATATTCGCCCAAGACCTGGTTCACGACTAGCTGGGAATCACTGTGAATCCGAAGGCGCTGCGCCCCAGCACTTCGTGCGAGTCCGAGACCAGCTATGAGAGCCTCGTACTTTGCCTCGTTGTTCGAGGCCTTGAAGTTCATGCGGATCGCATACTGCAGGACGAAGCTGTCAGGGCCGTTCAGGATGATGCCGGCGCCGCTTCCTTCGCTGCAAGAGGACCCGTCCACGAAGACTGTCCAAATGGGGGGCCCATTCGGGACGTGGCCGACCTCAGGGATAGTGGACTCTACGATGAAGTCGGCGAGAGGCCGTCCGAGGCTGATAGGAGATATCGTGCTGACTTAGCTCTACGGACCATTTCATCAGCCGACCCGAGGTCTCTGGCTTGTGGAGGATCTGCTTTAGGGGTTGATCAGTGAGGACAACGACCGAGTGAGATTGGAAGTAGGGCCGAAGCTTTCTTGCTGCCATGACCAGTGCGTAGGCTATCTTCTCTATCCTCGGATAGCGGAGCTCGGCGTCCCGAAGCACCTTGCTCACGTAGTAAATGGGCCTTTGGGTCCGGTCTTCTTCTCTTACCAAAACAGCGCTCAAGGTCTGCTCGGAAGCGGCCAAGTAGATGAAGAGAGGCTCGCCCGGGACTGGCTTACTGAGCAGAGGGGGGTTCACCAGATAGGCTTTCAGCTGGTCGAACGATTCTTGCTGTGCTTGGCCCCATTCAAATCCTTTAGCCCCCCGGAGTGCTTTGAAGAAGGGGAGGCACTTTTCCCCTGACTTGGAGAGGAACCGACCGATGGCTGCGAGCCGACCGGTGAGCTTCTGCACCTCCTTGACGTTCCGAGGCGGGGCCATGTCTAATATGGCTTTAATCTTCTCGGGGTTAGCTTCAATTCCCCGCTGGCTCACCATGAAACCGAGGAACTTGCCAGAGGAGACTCCGAACGCACACTTGTTCGGGTTTAGCCGCATGTTGTACTTCCTCAACACGCCGAAGGCCTCCTGGAGGTCGGCTACATGGTCAGTGCCGCGGATGCTCTTGACGAGCATGTCATCAACGTACACCTCCATGTTTCGGCCGATCTGATGCTGGAAAACCTTGTTGACGAGGCGCTGGTAGGTGGCGCCTGCGTTCTTCAAACCGAACGGCATTACTCGGTAGCAGTAGAGGCCTTGGTCGGTGACGAAGGAGGTCTTCGGGATGTCCGGAGGAAACATCCGGATTTGATTGTACCCTGAGAAGGCATCCATGAAGCTGAGGAGCTCATGGCCCGAGGTGGCGTCGATAAGGGTGTCGATGTTCGGGAGAGGGAAGGGATCCTTCGGACACGCCTTGTTGAGGTCGGTGAAGTCGATGCATATCCTCCACGAGCCATAGGACTTCTTGACCATTACGACATTCGACAGCCACTCGGGATAATTTACCTCCTGGATGAACTTGGCCTTCAGCAGCTTATCCACTTCCTCCTTGATTGCCTGCTGTCGCTCGGGAGCGAACTTTCGCCTCTTCTGCTGAACCGGTTTGCACCCCGGTTCGACGCTTAGGCGGTGGACGAGCAAGTCCTCAGAGATGCCGGGCATATCCGCGGCCGACCAAGCAAATAGGTCGCGGTTATCCCGGATGCACCTCACCAAGTCGGAGAACAGCATGGTCGGCAAGGACTTGCTGACGAGGAATTTTCGGCTCGGATCCTCGTCGGAGAAGAGTACTTCTTCTAACTCGTCCGCTGGCTCGGACGTTAGGCGAGCCTTCGGCTCGGGGATCTCTAGTGTCTCGAGCGAGAGCACTGGCCCCCCGGTGGAAGTCATGTAGCACTTCCGAGCTGTTTCCTGGCTCCCCCTGACTTCCCCTACTCCCGAGCGAGTGGGGAACTTCATCTTCAAGTGGTATGCCGAGGGGACAGCCTCCAGAGCGGCTAGGCCGGGATGGCCTAGGATGACATTGTATGCTGCCGGGACGTCGACGACCATGAAGTCCATCGGCTCGGTCCGGGTAGTAGGGGTGCTTCCCGCAGTAACGTCTAGGGTTATCACCCTTTCGACGGTTACCGGGACCCTCGTGAACCCGTGGAGAGTGTAACCGGCCGGCTTGAGACGGTCTCGGGACAGCTGCAGGCCTTGGAAGGCCGAGAGGAATAGGATGTTGACCGAACTCCCATTGTCCACCAAAATCCTCTGCACCTTGAAGTTGGCCATGCGGAGGTCGATGACGAGGGCATCGCAATGGGGGGTTCGGACTCCTTCGAGGTCGGCATCGGAGAAAGACACAGGGACGCCAAGACCCTTCGGGGGAGGGGCACTGTGGACCGAGTTGACTTCCCGGACGAAGGCCTTTCGGGAGGAATTAGAGGAGCCCCCCATTGGGCCTCCGTGGATCAGGTGCAGAACCCGTTCTTCCTCGAACTCGGGTGTCTCCTCGCGCTGCTCGGAGCGCTTGTTAGCCCCCCGAGGGGGAGGAGAGTTCCGATCTGTTCGATCGTTAGCTTTCACGAACTTGGCCAACTGCCCCCTCCGAATGAGGGCTTCAATCTCATCTCTCAGAGCCCGGCAGTCGTTCGTGTCGTGCCCATGGTCTCGGTGGTAACGACACCACTTATCTTTGTTTCTCCTCTTCGCCTGGGTGTGCATCCTCGGGGCCGGAGGGATGATTCCCTCCTTCTCCACCTCCATGAGGATAGTAGAGACATTTGTGGTGAGGGGAGTGAACTTCTCGAACCTGGGGGGAGGGCGGCGCTGACCGCCCATGTCCTTCTGAGCTTTCTTGGACCCTTCTTCCCCTGTCGCCTTCCTCTTCGACCCTGCGGAGGGCCCCCCGAAGTTTGGAAGGGCTTCGGCCTCCTCTTCCCGGATGTACTTCTCGCACCTCAAGAGGAGGTCGGCGAAGTCTTGGGGGGGCTTTTTGGCCAGGGATGATCGGAGGTTGGCGTTAAGGACGTTCGACTAGAACGCCACGGTGGCCACGGACTGGTCTAAGGAAGCAATTGACCTGACTTCTGCGGTAAACCTTTTCACATAGTCCCGCAGCTTTTCTTCCTTCTCCTGCCGCAGGTTCAGTAGGGAAAGACTCGTCTTCTCGGCTCGCCGGCTACTCACGAAGTGAGTAATGAACAGTGTCTCAAACTGTTCGAATGAGAAGATGGACGAAGGGGCGAGCCTGGAATACCATTCCCGAGCCGACCCCCGGAGGGTGGCAAGGAAGGTCCTGCAGAGCACTGCGTCAGAAGCTTGGTGGATCAGCATCAGGGTCTTGAAGCTCTCGACGTGGTCGACCGGGTCGGATTCCCCAGAGTATGTTTCAAACTGCGGCGGTTTGAAACTCCTCGGTATGTGGGCCTCCATGATCGACCGTGAGAAGGGCGGTCGGCTAGGACGGAAGGTTCCTGCTCGGGACTCATCCTCCCTGTCCATGCGGCCGATGCATCTTTCCACCTCGTGGATGCGGTGGATGAGGGCGTCGTCCCTCCGCTGGTAATCATACGACCCCCCAGACTCCTCTTCATAGGAGGGGGAGCGTGGACTGCGGCGCCGGTACTCCTGGGACCGCCGAGGGCTCTGTTGCCGCTGCTGTCGGCTGGGAGCCGGGGAAGGACTCCGGGTTCGGCGCCGGGGACTGGGATCCCTGGGGGGCGTCGGAACCCTCTGAGCATTCTGGGCGTTCTGTCGGAGATTGAGGGCCTGCAGAATAGTCTCTTGAAACTGGAGGAACTCGGCTCGGCTGATGGGTATATCTCGGTCCCTCGGATGACGCCGATCCCTGGGGGACCGTGACCTCCTCCTTCGGCGCTCAGGGGACGCCGCTCGGCCTCTGCGTTCCGGGGACCTTCTGCCGTCCCGACGACGTGGCGACCGCTCACCTTGACGCTGGCGGGAGGCTCCCTCTCGGGCCCGCCTCTCGTCAAGATGGGTACGGAGGTCGTCGTCCTTATGGCGATTTTGGAGTGTGATGCGGAGGTCGGGGTGATGAGAAGCCATCGAGTCCGAGGACCCATTATGGACCGAGACGTGGCCCGGATTGAGGGGCTGCTTCTCCTTCCGACCGTTATGACCGGACGGACCGTTGTTGGGCTGCTGCTTGGGAGGAGGAGGTGGTGGGACCTGCTGGGTCAGCGGAGGGAGGTCGGACTGAAGGACAGGATTGACCGGAGCTTCATTTGCCGGGTCGGTGGGGTTGCCCCCACGGTTCGACCCTCTGGATCTGTTCTTCTTCGGCGGCATGGCTGCAGAGGACGGCGGAGAATGGGCTGAGACTGTTCGTGTGGTGTTTCCCACAGACGGCGCCAATCTGTTACCGCTGATTTCGGTGTGGGGGTAAACAGATAGAATTTATGGATCCGAGGAAAACCTGAACAGCTGACTCGGCCTTCTTGCTCCTGCCGCAACCTGCAAGGAAGTGCGAGACACCGGGGTTGATTCCGGCGACGCACCCTCCGACGCTCTTGTCAGTAATCAGCAAAAGATTAAGAAAGAGCTTAAGTCGTGAAAAAGTGATTAACCTGGTCTTGGTGGTAGAGGGGTTGTATTTATAGTCGCCTTTGGAATGATTTGGGGCCTGATTTCCTGCCTAACAGTCAGGAGGAAAATCCTTTTATTCTGTTTTTGGGAAGTTAACCCCTGATTCCCTGGTGAGAGCCAATCAGGTTTATTGATTTGATTTGATCAAATCAGTGGCCTGATTCTCCTCTTGGTGGACCGGGCTTGTATCGGATCGGGACCCGTGCCCAGTTGAAGTTGATCTATTCGCGGGTGGTTGGTTCTGTGAGAAGGAGGCCCAATACCCGTTTTGGATCCATCTGTATGTGAAATTACCTTTTTACCCCCGTACTTCAGGATTCGTGCTCGATCTGGACGGTCCCGATTTAACCCCATTTTTAGCCATATCATTTATGTACTTTAGTGTAAAAATTGTTGGAACCGTAGGGCATCGGGTGCAATAATACTTAAGTGTAAATATTTATTCACCACTACTGGACTCGACTGTTAGATTTTTTAACTAGGAACCGGACCCAGACCCGGATCCGGACTCGGTTCTCGCAAATCCGGGTCCGGGTCCAATTCTTGGACCCGTGAGGTACCGGGTAGCGGAAGACCAAAACCGATAGGATCCGATAGCAGCTCTAAAAGCGAATGGCAGTGGGTGAGTTGCTAAATTTTATTAATTCTTTAAATTAAAATTTGTGTCGGATGGAAGATGACCTACACGTTTTGTTATTGAAAAAAGTGAAAGAGGACGGAATCCGTCGGTCATTTTTTTTTTCTATGTCAAATTTTAACTGTGATGGCTGCAGCAAACACCTCCAAAAGCCATTTTTCAAATATCAAATATCCAAATTTTGGTATAAAAGACTGCAAATGCTTTTAGTGTCCCCATTCATGATGTAATTTTGTATATTGATGACTCAATTTTGTCATAATTATGAGCTACTCAGAAACAACAAAAATCAAAGAAATGGGTAATACTTATAGTCGAGAATAAGGGAGAATAAGGGTGTGAAACGATCCTATAAATATACAAGTTTTGTGAAGTTACATAGAAATTCAAGCAGAAGGTACTACTGATAGCATCTAGAATGACATGTTCGAAGAACACTCAATCAATTCCAACATGGCAACAATGGTAAATGGTTTGCGATGGATAAAGTGAGGTCTGGGTTCATGACCCCAAACAAATAACATCTTGGTCAGACAAATCCTATTCAGGTTGGGCTCGAAGAATGTGTTTAATTTAAATAAAAGGTAATTACTTGTCAACGGTTTTGTTAATGATATGTTAACGAAACATAACTTACAAATTAAGTTTAGGAGGAAAAGAGTTCCACATCATCCCTAACATATACAAAATCCTACTACAACATCCAAAGTCTACTGCATCAACTCCTACTTTCAAATTACATAACCATAACTAAGATACACCTCATGCCAAAGGGAAGAAGAAACTAGCCAATGCCCACACTCCCTCTGGTCCAGCCTAGCCCCAACTACTCCTCGTTTTCCATGCGAAGCTTCTTCCATGCACATGCTTGTCCTGCCGAAGCATCAATGAGAGCAAAAAGTTTTATGCATCAATAAAGAAAATCTTCAACTGGAATTACAGAAAAAGAATTCATTTCGGTCAAACCAGAGAGTCCACATGGTAGCTGCTCACGCGGCTTTGTAAACTTTCCTAATCGCTCTCTCTCTCTCTCTCCAAGGATGGAGGGTGGGTCTAACCATCCATACAAACTACAAAGTACAACCAAAAGTACAATAGATCGAAACATAAAGCAAAATAGAGGTAGTTGCGGCCTGTGGGAATCCGATGTATCATGTGAGCCTAAGGGGCGCCGACCCCTCAATCCAGTGTCGGTCCAAACTCGACCTCCTCATCATCAAATTCTTCCACCTGGAAGACTCTGGAAATCCCCCCTCTTGCTCCTGTGGCAGCAGCTGTGGCCCAAAAAGAAATAAGATGCATGATATGAGTAAGGTTACCAGAAATACTATTACATGAAGCACGAAAATAGAGACCAAAGATCAGTCCTTAACCTACGACAATCGTCCAGACCAAACCCCAAACTAATAACTTCCTAAGCTAACCTGGCGCTAGAGCAAGTAAATAATATGTGATTTAAGTCCTCACACTCTAGATTACATCTAGTGCATCTATCATCCGCAATAAGGTTAACTTTCGAAAGGATTGCATTGTTTGCCGCTAGCCATAAGAATGTCCTTATTTTTGTCGGTGGATAAGTCTTCCTAATTATAAATGCTTCAGCGCTTCTCAGCCCTCCATCATTCAACCAACTGTACATCGATTTAACCAAAAATGCCTCGTTCGATTGTAAGCACCATTTTCATTCATCATTCTCTCCTCTTCTGCTACCTTCCAATTTCGGTAGTACATTTTTCAGCATTTTAGGCTTGGCTATCTTGCAATTGTTGACTCCTAAACCATAATCTCCACTGTTCCCTTTTCCACACATCCGACACAAGGGGCTTGTCATTCCGTGCCTTCTTTGTTTTGTTACTCTAATGAGTCTAATCTGACTATTTTTAGAAGTTGGAACCAATTCACTATTCCAAAAATGTACTAAAAAAAAGCGGTAAATTTCACTAAACTATACCCATATTTCACCAATTTGCAGATAATTACACCCATATCTTTTTTAAGTCCAGTGTGCTATTCAAGTATATATATATATATATCCATATATACTTGAATAGCACACTATATATATATATATATATATATATATATATATATATATATATATATATATATATATATACGCTTAAGTACGTGGTGTTACACACCCCCCCTTAAGAACTTAGTGTCCTCGCTGAGTCCGAGACTTGCAACATGATCCAGGATCTCTTTCTTGCCAATGTGGAAAGGACTACCTTGATTCTGCTAGTTGTACAAGCCCCTACCCGGATGACCTATACCAACCTCGCTCCATCTCAAGCGTACAACTTGCACACACTCGGTGTCAAAAGTCAGCTCTGATATCATTTGTAACGCCCCGAGCCCGGCTCAGCTGCGCACTCAGCTACGTGCGCGCGCACGCGAAAGAACGGATACAAAACTCTAGCCACGCCCACCACAGGCACCATCAAAAGGGAGTATACCCATTAGGTGACCTTTCTCATTTGGTATTCCAAATATATACACTCTCCTCCTCACTTTTACTTTCGATATGGGATTAAATCCCAAGCCAAGCCACGTTAGCAACCCCATGCAGCACACTCCTTCTTCTCATTTTGATTTTTGTCTTCTAGTGAATAATTAGGCCATAGCCCCATAGCTCTACTATAGGCTCCCAAACAAATCCAATTAATCCAAGCCATATAGAACTAACTATAGGCTAACAACCAACCATGCTACTCAACTCCTCATATTATATATATATATATATATATATATATATATATATATATATATATATATATATATATTTATACCCGCTTAAGTACGGGGTGTTACGTAAACAGTATTAGCAGCAAGGATATATTAGGAAGAAATTGTCCCAAAGTAGCCAAAAAATCGTTATGTGGTATCACATGATGACTTAAATTGACAGAGTACACCGATCTGAACATAAGGAGTACACCCATCAGAGAAAAGAAATATATAGTTTAGTGAAGTTTACCCTTAGAACCAATGGACAATATCAATGCCTAAACTTAAGTTTTAGATGAAGGTAATTCACGATTCAAATAGGTAAAATTCCATGATTCGAAAATTATTTTCATAACAGAAAGACATGTATAAATCCACCAAGCAATTACTAAGCCCAACTAAGGATCCAATCATCCCTCCTTATATATGAGCTTAGTATCGGCGCTAAGCTCGGATGCGATCTAACTCGAGCCTCCTTTTTAGACGATATAGTCCACAAGGGTGTCACTATCCTGATCCCATAAACGCACTGACCTGGCCTGTTTACCGGCGTATTGCCTTTGGCCCTACTAATATCTACACCCATTGTAGACTTCTTATGAACTTAGCGTCATCGGCAAGCATTGACCTATATTTAACTCTGACCTACTTGTTGGGTTTATGTCTTGCATACTATGCTCGATGTGAAGAGAAAACAGAGATGTGAAGAGAGGCTCGAAGCAAATGTTGGAGGAAAAAGAAGCAGCAAGCAGAAAAACAGAGCATGACAGTCGACTGCCATAAAGACAACTGAATGCATGATGCTCTCTGACTTGCAGTCATGAATTACAGTTGACTGCCTTTTTTGGCAGTCAAGTGTATTGGTGCAAGCAGCAACTACGGGTTTGAGTCTGGGTGTGATTTGATTGAAGCCCAACTTCTTCTCCAAGTTAGATCATGGCTCTCATTATATGGTTATCTCTCCAGGATACATTAGATGGTTACTATACCAAGATATCAAACTATGGCTTCACTAGATCTCTATATATATCATTGTAACGGGTCCAATGAGAGTAGAAGAGCTAAAGACAGTACTTCATTGTAGAGAGGTCGAAAGTTTTCTTTGTAAACATGAAGTATCTTCTGGTGAGGCTTAGAGCATCTGTAGTCGTTAAGACTCAAAATTTTCATCTCTACTACTATAATGGGAGAACCCCTTAGTCCTTAACCCAACACGTGCACGGGTTGGGTTAAGGACTAACTTTGGTAAATATTTTCGGAAGTGGACCAGTTTGGTAAATATTTTCGAAAGTGGATTAGTTTGGAAATTATTTTTTTTTACCCTTTTCATTATCCTTCAATTTTTTCCACATGCACGTGTGCACGTGTATGGAAATAGGAAAATTGAGTTGTTGTAGTCGTTTAGACTCAAAATTTGGGAATTCTTTTTTTAAATTGACAGACAGTTGATGATCTATCGTCTCTAAAAAATTTACGATTTTTTTAAAAGTTTAAATATAAGGGACGATGTATGAAATCTCGTCCCAGGTTAAAAAAACAAAACAAAACAAAACAAAAAACAAAAAAAAAAGCTCAATGGACGCAAGAAGATATTGCGGCCGAGGTAATTTTTTTAAAAAAAAATGGCACAGACGGTAATTGATTTACCGTCCGATTTTTTATATATATATAGGTTAGGGGACGAGAGACCAAATCTCATCCTAAGGAAAAAAAAAAAAAATAATCTCCACGGACAGAAGAAGATCTTGCGTCCGACGATTTTTTTAAATTATTTTTTAATAAAAAACAACACGGACGGTAAATAATCTACCGTCCGAAAAATTTAAAAATAGAAAACTTTTTTTTTACGAAACTTCATCTTCCGTCCGAAACCCTAAACTGTTAATTTTTAGGACGGGCGATTGATCATCATTCGATTGCTATATTTGGAGAATTCTCTCTTCTCCAATATAGGGCACTATTGTTCCTTAAATCCCAAAATTTTCAAATATAGGGAAAGAGTACAACAGTGTTTTTCTTCTAAATTTTCCAAAATTTCCAAAATTTCCAAATATAAACAACAACTACAGATGCTCTTAAAAGATAGATAAGTTCTTGGTGAGAGTAGTTGTAATTCTTGGTGAGAGGAGATTGACACTAAGGCCTTATCCCATTATAATATTAGAGATTATAGATATTTTATACTAATAGGAGAGAGCGTCTACCCCTCTATCCTTTCTCTATTTTGAAATCTATAAAGGAAAGGCAAAGTAGAAGTTCCCATCTATTAGTACATGCAACACACACGTTTTTATAGCAGAAAAAAAAAAACCAAAAACCCCAAACCCGCTCACTGCTCTCGCCCAAAAACTCATCACCTCCACTTTCAAAATAAAATAAAAAACCTAACCCATCCGTTCACATCCCTCCCACCACCCCTTTCCCCCTCACCCTGCACGCTGCTCTTCGCACTCACGCAGCCCCCTCCCCCTCACCGCTTTTCGCACCCCGCCAGCTGCACACCGCTCTCCACGCCGCCCCTTCACCTTCTACGGAAGTCTTTAATTTGGCGGTGATGAAAGGGAAAGATAGAAATCTAGAGGAGATGTAATTGTTGTTTTTAGCAAACCCTCCCTTCTCCCTCTATTTTTTTTTTCTTTCTGTTTGTTGAATCAATGTGATGTGAAGAAGAAAAAAACAGACAAATCATCCCTGTACCATTTTTTTCTTTTTATGTTGTTGAATCAATGATGCGAAGAAGAGAAGAAAAGAAATTCCCTCTGGTTTAGGCCAGGCCCGAGCCCGAAGTTGAAAACATAGGCCCGAACCCGATCCGATTTTTCTTCGAGCTTAGAAAGTTAGGCCCGAGCCCAGACCCGAATTAGACCCGAACTACTTAAACATGTTCTAATATATAACTTTTCCATAAAATAAAACTATATTAAGAATAACATACTATTAAAAAATAACAATAATAGGAATATTATGAACTTTATAGTAATTTATATATAATTTGTCTATTTTCATTTAATTTTATATATACAAGACATAATTTCTCTATCTATAAACTTTAACACTCATTTCAATTTACTTACATAAATATTATCTTAAAAAAAGTAATATCTAAATATACATGACGTATATAAAAATGAGTACATGCACATATAAAAATTTCATTCGGGTCCATCAGGCCTAAGCACTGGGGCCCGAGTCCGCCCCGAATTTTTCTCGGGCCTAAAAAAGTGAGCCCAAGCCCGATCCGAAATGAGGATAATTAACCCAAGCCCGCTAATTATCGGGTCGGACCTAGACGGACCCGGATTAAATTCGGACCAATTGCCACCCTTGATTATGTGGAACTTTCTATTAGAGTAATGCTTTAGCCACTACCAATTTTACTACCTTAGGTGGCATACTCCTATTGGAGAGTTCCCCCACCCACTATATCTTTCCCTACCTATTGGAGTGTGCCACCTAAGGTAGTGAAGAGAAATGTAGTGAAATTGGTAGTGAATGTAGCATTACTCTTTTAT